>JADLIF010002136.1:0-34413 GCA_016648015.1 Steinernema khuongi | reverse complement strand
GGTACACCGCTACTATGGTGTACATCACTAGAGCGCTTCCAAACGAGGAGAACCCTAGGCATATGTCCGAATAGACCAAATACCAAAGCCAAGGGGAGTCAAGGTCAATAGAAGCTATTAGATAGCGTGGATTATATATGAGTGCGGCCTGTCCCGAAACGTTGACAGAAAAGACTGCAATTGCGTATAACCAACTGAATATGATGATGATCTGAAGTCACTTGAGTCTTTTAGCTCCTGGAGGCAACTCACTCCGTAAACAGCGGAAGGAACTCTGAAAAGCTGGGAGAGAACAATAACGAAGAATCGGTTGGCGGCCAAGGCCCAGATCATGATTAGTGTGGCATTGAAGGCAGCGTTGGGTAAGTTCATGATAATCTGAAAGAATAGAGTGAAGTACAGTTCTATCATAGGAACTGTTGTCGCTATCCTGACTTCGGCACACAAAGAAAGTATGTAAACTGCCCCCTCGAATCCGGGCGACACGTGGTGTGTAAGTACCTAAGGGTGTAAGTAAGCGAACGCGTGCAAGATTACCGGCGAATGATGGGTATCTGCAGAGAAACAGGCGAAGCAAAATGCCGAAAAGTTAAGAAATCGTGGTTGATCGAGGCGAAACAGTGGTAGAAACATGAATTGTCTCGCAGTGCTGCTTCCGTTTCGGCGTTTTCGATGCTCAGAAGTCATTCCCAACAGTCATCGCTCCGGAAATACTACTATTTCTACCCCATTTTGCTTCGCTTGGTTGTTTGGAGATACCCAGCATTTGCCGATATTCCTGCACGCGTTCGCATACTTACACCCTTAGGTACTTACACATCACGTGTCTCCCGGATCCGAGGGAGACAGTTCGCATACTTTCCTTGCCAATTTATTCTACCAACCCCCATGTACAGTCTTACCATTTCCATCCAACCAGGAAAGGGTGCAGTAACCAACATGCGGATTCCCAGACCCAACTGGCCTATAAGGTACAACAAATCACACACTCCCATGTTGATCATGATCCAGTAGCATGACAGCTTCCGAAAGGTTGCATTCTTCACAAAGATCTGAACAAACAAGCTATGCTTTGTGTCACTTCTTAAGGGAACCTTACGAATATCACAGTCGAGTACAATGGGATGGCCATAGTAGAGAGGATGATATAAGCTATTGCGTACAGGTTACGAGCCGTGTCAGAAGGGAGCACTTTAGCCATTGCACGACCACGGAGAAGGCAGGGAACGACTCAGGCAGAACGACGAGTTTCACCGGGCTTTATTATATTTATCATAGGTCCCAAATCCACCTGCTTCAAACATGCTGTGGTAGGAACGACCAGAGTCCGAGACCGAGAGATTACTTGAGCTCACAGCTGTTTGTTACCTATCGTGTTCTTGCGCTGCGAAGTGCAAGACCCTGTTGATGAGGACCCACAAATTCGGTAATTGAACCTTCCTTCCTACAGATTCGGTAGAATGAGGACTTGGACGTTATGCTCTCCGTGACTCCGTAACAGTTAAACACTTAACTTGCGTTTCTTTGACGTCCGAAACGTTCAAAGCTCGCACCCGTCGTGTACCCAGTTTCATCTGCTTCACATGTGTTTCCGAATAGCATCTGTCAAAAAACGTGTTCACTTTTGCCATTTAATCATAAAACACAAAACGTCAACGGTATCAACAAGTCATACATAGATCAGTTAGCTGCTGAGAACATGCCACGGTTCAGAAGAGAACCTTTTTTGGTACCAGAAAAACATTCATCTTTTCTCGGAAGCGCATTCCAAGAAATTCTCGTCAGAGTTCTCTAATTCAATAAAGCGATGAAGTAAACAGGACATTATGAGTTTTGGCCAAGTAGATCACCAAAAGGGCAGTTGCTTTCCAGCAACCATATTCCTAATTTGTATCAGTTCTTGAGAAGAACAGCTTAACCTCTTTTCTAATGATCAAGCGACGAAATTCTCTTCGTAGCTCCCTAATAACTGCAGCTTAAAAGTGGGCATAACAATGTGGCCTACCCGTTCATTGCCAAGTAGAGCAGCGGATTAAAAAGGCCGTCGAAGAAGATTGTGAAAATGTTATACGATCCCGTATACCAGTAAACGGCGGGGAACACGGAGAGACCGAGAGTGCTGGTGAGCATTATGAGAATGCCGCCGAAGAAGAGAAATATTCCTTGACCCAGGATCACCAACTCCTTCGTGTAGCTGTGCTGTATGGATTTAAGCAGGAATCGTCTCACGATAAGGTACACCGCTACTGCGGTATACATGAATAACGCACTTCCATAAGAGAAGTACCCTAGGTACGCGTCCGCGTATCTTGTGTAGGAACGCCAAGAAGATCGGGCCCCGAGGGTAGGCATGAAATAAAATGGGTTATATGTGTGTTCGAGTAATCCGGCGACGCTAATGGAGAAGATCGCAACCACGTACAACCAAGTAAATATGATAATAATCTGAATGCCAGAATTGTATTTTAAATTTCTAAGGACACCTCACTGCATAAACAGAAGAAGGGACTGTTAGGTACCCAACGTTATTGCGTAGGGTTCTAAGAGCCCTTATGTGCAATCTTACCGTCTCTATCCAATCAGGAAAGGGTGCGTTCACCAACAGACGAATGCCCAAACCTAACTGTCCCATCAGAAACAACAAATCGAACAATCCCAAGTTGATCATGATCCAGTAGCATGGTAGCTTCCGAAAGGTCGGATTCTTCACGAAGATCTAAACGAACATGTTGTGCTCTGTGTCGATTCCCAGGGGAACCATACGAATATCACAGTCGAGTACAATGGTATGGGAACAGCGGCCGAAACAACATACGCTATTCCGTAGAGGTTACGGGCCATGTCAGAAGGGAGCGCTGTAGCCATTATACGACGATAAAGAAATTATTGGAAGACTAAAAACATACGCGCGTCCAGTAATTCTCTAACACCTGCATTTCTCGTAATTTATCAGTCACCTGTTTAGGTAATTCAAAATAAGACAATTTAAAGTGAGTTAAATTGTAAGTTAATTCTTCAAGCTACCCGAGTCGCCAAGGAATTACGTGGACGATACGGAGCTGTCCATCATCTGTAACGTTCTTGGCTACGTTACACGTCACATATAACACCAGGTGCTTATATACCCGCAGCAATCTAAACTATTAGGCATTTTGAAAAAGGCACGATGAGTCATACTTCACGCGTAGCAATTTAAAGCGATTATTTCAAGCATCTGCAAAAATGGCGACGCTTCTTGTACTTGTAGATCACGCTGCACATACTACTGTCTTACTGATGGTAAAAAGTGGCTTTCTAGCGTAAACATCGGTGTAATACATCTGCGTTACATCATCATGTGTTCTGTTTGTCCAGTGCATCAAGACCTGTTTGCGTAGCGTTCCAGCCACGATATTCCTAATTTGTATCAGTTCTTGAAAAGAATAGCTTGACCTCTTCTCTAATGATCAAGCGACGAAATTCTCTTCGTAGCTCCCTAATAGGTCGTCATGAAATGTAATAAAACAACATGACCTACCCATTCACTGCCAAGTAGAGCAGCGGATTAAAAAGCCCACCAAAGAAGGTTATAAAGATGTTGAACGATCCCGTATACCAGTGTACGGGAGGGAAAATGGAAAACCCGACAGTGCTGGTGAGCATTACGAGAATGCCGCCGAAGAAGAGAAATATTCCTTGGCCCAAGATCACCAGCTCCTTCCTGTAGTTGTGCTGTATGGATGTGAGCAGGAAACGTCTCACGATAAGGTACACTGCTACTACGGTATACATGAATAACGCACTTCCATAGGAGAAGTATCCTACGCATATGTCCGCGTAATCTGAGTAGATACGCCAAGGGGAGCGGCCCTCCATAACGGGCATCAAATAAAGCGGTATATATGTCCGTTCGACTAGTCCCACGACGCTAATGAAGAAGAGCGCCAGCACGTATAGCCAGGTAAATACGATGATGATCTGAAGTCAACAATTTTAAGGTTCCTAGAGGCAACTCACCACATAGACAGCAGAAGGAACTTTGAAGAGCTGAGAAAGAACGATTACGAGGAATCGGTTGGCGGCTAAGGCCCACATCATGATGATTGCGCCGGCGAAAGTAGCGCTGGGTAGGTTCATGGTAGTCTGCAAATATAGAGTGAGAAGAGCTTTATCTCAGAAATTCTAATTGGACCTTTGGACGCAAGGTAGAAGTGTTTAGTTCATTTATTCCTAAGAGTTCTTATACGCAATCTTACCGTCTCTATCCAATCAGGAAAGGGTGCGTTAACCAACACACGAATTCCCAAACCTAACTGCCCGATCAGAAACAACAAATCGAACAATCCCAAGTTGATCATGATCCAGTAGCATGGTAGCTTCCGAAACGTCGGATTCTTCACGAAGATCTGAACAAACAGGTTGTGCTTTGCGTTACTCCTTAAGGAAATCTTACTAATATCACAGTCGAGTACAATGGTATGGGAACAGCGGCCGAAACAACATACGCTATTCCGTAGAGGTTACGGGCCATGTCAGAAGGGAGCGCTGTAGCCATTACACGACGATAAAGAAATCATTGGAAGACTAAAAACATACGCGCGTCCAGTAATTCTCTAACACCTGCATTTCTCGTAATTTATCAGCCACCTGCTACAAAATAGAGTAATTTCAAATGATCCAAGCCATTCGCAACGTGTTCAGAAGTGGAGCACATGGACTGTCTATCACCTGCCACGTTCTTGGCTACGTAGCTCGTCACACTTATGTGAAAAACAACTGCCACAGCAACCTAGATCTATTAGGCATTCTTCAAGAGCCACGTCTATCAACAAGCGTCTGTTGCAATCGCCAAGTACGTATGAAAGAGAAAAGCGACTTCCTCCATTCTCTCGGATCACCTAGCGTATCGTCAAAGAGTGAAACCAGGAGTTCATCGTTCTGTGCTGTTCGTGATTCTGATGACTTTCCGAAAGACATCACTCCACAGCGTTTTATTTACTTCCATTTACTCAAAGAGGATGTGCGCCCGGATTCCGAACTCAAAAGCTCCAACAGCGACACGCCTAACGGAAACCGCCACGGGATGCAGCAGACTGAGAAATGTGTCTAGTAGACTCTTTCTTTGCGGTATTGCATGCTTTCACCGCTGTCTTGCACGGTGTATAGCCGCTGATTCAAGAATTAAAGTAAAGATTTACTAAGGACACACAGCTACAATATAAGAAAGCGATATCGGACGATATTTATGTCACTGTTGAGAACGCACAGCGGTTTTGGAGCTTCTAAACAGAGTAACCTTCACCTCTTCTCCGGACACCATTCGACGAAATTCTCGGCGCAGCTCTCTAATTCAATAATGTCATATGGAATAAACGAGCCATTCTAAGTTACCTGTTCATGGCCAAGTAAATAATTGGATTGAAAAGGCCGTTAAAAAAGAGCATGAATATGTTGTGCGATGCCGTATACCAGTACACGGCAGGGAACACTGAACCACTGAAAGTGCTGTTCAGCAATATTAGAACACCGCCGAGGAAGATAAATACTCCTTGGCCCAGGATGATCAACTCCTTTGCGTAGTTGTGTTGGACGGATTTGAGTAGAAAGCGGTTTACAATAAGATACGCTGCTACTATGGTGTACATGACAAGAGCGCTTCCAAAGGACGAGAAACCTAGGTACATATCCGCGTACACCGCATACCAAAGCCAAGGCGAACGGGCGTCCATAGAAGGTATTAGATAATATGGTCTATAGACGAGGACGGCTTTTTTTGTCATACCAATACAGAAGAGCGAGGTCGCATACAGCCAACTGATTAAGATGATAATCTGAAGTAATAGTTCGCTGTTAAACTCCGGGGGATAACCCACTCCGTAAACAGCGGAAGGAACTCTGAAAAGCTGAGAGAGAACTATAACGAAGAATCGGTTGGCGGCCAAGGCCCAGATCATGATGACCGTGCCACTGAATACAGCATTGGGTAGGTTCATGATGATCTAAACAAATGGAAGCAGATTCATTTGAGAAGAACAATACGCGGTGCGATGTAGCGGTCTTAAAAACCTCGAACTTTAGTGCTGTAGTGGTTGTATCCGCAACAACTTCCCGATTTTCCCGCATTGCAGGTTTGTACTGTGACATCCCGCACTGTCCTGTGACGTCTTTTATGTGACGTCAACAACTCACCAGATTGACCACCCTTTGATATACATGACCAGTCTCGCCATGTGGCTCACATCTGAGCGGTTCGTTCCCGGTTGGACCCGCCTTCCTGCTCCCATAATTTGATCCTACTTTTAATTCGCTACACCACGTGTCTAGAATAGAGGAATTGGGGTTATTACCGTAACGACCCCAATCACAATCCCTCACTACCGCTACAGTACCCTCATTTTATCGTCCAGTGAAGCTGCTGGTTCCGTTTAGAACGTGAGAAGCAAGAGGGCAAGTGTAGTTGGAAAGCTTTACCCATTGCTGTGAACACTACCTTAGAGAGTACGCGCTTTCAGGCGATCTTACCGTTTCTATCCAACCGGGGAACGACGTTTTAACCAACAGACGAGTTCCGAGACCCACTTGACCCACCAGAAACAATAGATCAAAGAATCCCATATTGATCATGATCCAGTAACATGAGTGCTTCCGAAAGGTTGCATTCTTCACAAAAACCTAAACAACATCTTATGATGTATGGCGATACTACGGTAACCATACTAAGAGAACAGCCGAGTACAATGGGATGGCCACAGCAGCTAGAACAATATAAGCGATTCCGTATATGATGCGGACTACGTCGGACGGGAGGTCTTTAGCCATTCGGTGAACACTAAGGAAACACTGGACAACTAAAATACGCGCGTGCTAGAGAACACGCTATGAAAGCATTTATTAGGTCACATAATACGCGCAACAATGGAGGTTTTACGTTGCGTTAGCGAAAAAAACAGCAGATGCAGATATCATCCGAGAATCCATGGATATTGCTAATGAAGGAAACGGCCTAGAGACCGAGAACCACGCACCCTGTCAGCAGGGTGTTTGAGGACAAAAAGTCTACAAAGGCAGGACGATGTACAAATGGCGTTCGTCGAACTGTTAGCTACAATCGCAGCGAGGCATGAACTGCACAATAAACCAACGACAACTCATTCCCGTACTAATATCATCCACCTGGAATGGATGCTTCTCGTCCGTTAGTTCAAATTCCGCTCCAATAACTCAGCCGATAAATGAGCAATTTGTACGCACTCTTCAGCTCATAGGTCCCGGTTCTTTTTTGCTTCTTTCCGAATGGTTGCTTCTGCAACCTAAACAATACAGAATCATGAGAAAACAACAATAAAAAAACCTGGTGCACTAGTCGAAGGTTACTCTGCGTATACATTGCATAAGCTCTGAACAGGCTGTCCGTGTTCTGATCACCAAATTACCAAAAATTGCCAAATCTTATCACCAAAAAAATCACACCCGGACACAACCGCGAAAAAACCGCGAAAGACAAGCCGCGAAAGCCAAAACCGTGAAAGGCAAAAACTGCGAAAGGTAATTCGGGTCCGGCTTCGGCTTTACGTAGGCCCACTTCGCGGTTTTCATCTTTCGCGGTTGTGTCCTGGTGCCAAAAAATATATGCGACCAGTGCATTTATTTATATTATAAGACTTCAAACTTTGTTCATTGGTGCGAACATTGTACTATTGTTTCTTAAAACGGCTTAAGAATGTGATTTCCCTGAATGTGAAGCATTGGAATACTCAAATAAGGACGTTAAATATTTCAGTTAGCGCAATGATGTGTTCCAATCGTGGACCTGTATGACAATAAGTATGTACAATAGGTTAGAGCCGCGAGGTTTTTATGGCGGCGGAAGTGAAAGCGGAAAACGCCCTTTGTCGTCAATTAAAGTGTTTTTTCCTTGCCGATATGCAAATTCTTTTCATTTCGCGAGTATAATGTTTATGATTGCAGATCTGATTGCGCCGTCGCCGTCCGATTCGACCACGCGATAGGCGACGCCCTCAGACAGCGGCGCTGCTCGCTGACCGTTTTATCTCCACTCCTTTCCAAAAAGGGCGCCACAAGGGCATTGTCTCTGACTTGACCGTCACTCGTTTTTCCGGCAAAGTTTGTTTATCCAATCTCGGGGTCATAGGGTGCACCCGCATCCTACCACTTGGTTCCGGGACGTCACAGCTTTAGACGTCACAGCTTCAGAGAACAAAAAGATTGGCTTGGATTGGCCTTGGCCCTGTGCTCTTTTGAAGATGATGTCATTAGAGAACGCCGACGGTGTTATTTGCGTTGCCGTTGCGTAACTCTCCTGTGAAAAGGAGCCATCAGTTGGGGGGTTTTTTATTTCGAGACACAACATCTTC
The DNA here is from genome assembly GCA_016648015.1 of Steinernema khuongi. Classification (NCBI taxonomy): domain Eukaryota; kingdom Metazoa; phylum Nematoda; class Chromadorea; order Rhabditida; family Steinernematidae; genus Steinernema; species Steinernema khuongi. The sequence continues at coordinate 26,059 of JADLIF010002136.1, read as the reverse complement.
AAAATCGTCGCATTTGAAGTGACTTGCCTAACTTCTAACGATTGTTCTTTACAGATTAAACTTCTCTTGACAACAACTATGCCTGCATTATGAATTCCGACCCTAACTCCACCATTTCATGTCTCTTAGGACTTATATCTCATCTAAGTATTGAGGATGTCTTTGACGAAGTCGACAAGATATCGCTGGAACTGACGTTTCTGCCACTTTCCACCTTCCAGTATCGTTTGGAGAAACGGGCGCGATCCTCTGTCACGCTTGCCCAGGTAAGTATACAAAGCTTTACTCCCGAGGCACTGTCGCTTAGCTCAACTCCTTGTTCAACTGCAACGCTTCCTCACTTGTTGAACTGTACAGAGAAGGACTGAGGGATTATGTCGACGTCACCGATGTAGAGGAAGATGGAAAGAAAGAAGCATACCTTTCCTGGAATGGACAAGCCAGCAGAGCCCAGATGTTGTGCAGGATAGATTGGAGGGCGCTCCTTTTGCTCTGCTGTCCAATTTATGAGAACAACCTGTGGGAACGTGCTGAAGTGTTTAATGACTTGACGCTCAGAACACTTAACAGCGACCTAGGAACGAACGCTTCCTCAAGTCTCCAGGCCCTTTGCAGGGTGTTCCCTGACATCAAATTGGAAAAGGGCGACGGGGAACATCTCATATTCTACCCTTCTAACAGTGAGTTCTTCATCCGCGCCCTACACTCTACAATAGAGGTTTCAGAGCCGCCAAAGCTGTCGAGGGACTACATATACCATCTCTTTTTTAAAATAGTCCGAAAGCGTAAGGAAATAAGGCTCTCAGAGTTGTCCCGTGAAATGAAGCTTCAACACGGCGTAGAACTAGGCGTGGATACGGTAATACATAATCAGAATCTCCAATACATGGACACTTCAGCTTCGTCGGCTCTTTCGGAGTAATCAGACCAATCGTCTCGATATTATCCTACGGAATGCGAACTTTCCTAGGGACAAATACCTGGTGAGAAGCATAGCCATGCTTGATGATGTCATCATTGCCGTTAACACTGACAGCCACGGTATCGTTTTGCTTCAATTCTTTGACATTATCGGGTACACACATTTATTTTAGTAGTGTTTAACAACGACATGTCCGATGAAGCCTCCTCTTGTTCTTTTAGCACAGAAGTGTCTTTCTATATTATGGTATGTGCACGAATTTAGTTCAATGAAAAGGACTGGAATTACAGGACGATATACTTGATAAGATTAAACAAGCTGGAACGATCAGCTACTGGGCTCTGAGTGCTTACTGTGTCAGAGAATACGGCATTGCCATCATCCAGAAGACTATGTGCAAGATCTTTCCCTTCTTCCCGCACAGCATGAAACTGACAGTAGTTAATGCTTTGCTGATAGGTTTCGAAGGACGGGTGACCATAGAGATTCCGAATTCCGGCGACGATCTGCTTCTGTCCTATTCTCACGAGATCTACGACCATAAAAGTAAGTTGTTTGTATGAAAGCAATGTTTCTGACTACAGAGATCAGTTTGGAGTCAAATTGCGGCGAAGCATCTTGGAGAGAAATGTAGCTGGGACAGGAATATATTCAACAAAATCAATGCAGTCGGTAGCAATTCACGTAAGAATGAACTAGTGTCAGACCTAATCAAGGTCAACGTCAATAAGGGCCGGTGCATACTGACACTCAAAAATGCGCTACACGGTGAGATTTATGCAGCCCGAAATCTATGCCTCACAGCTCTTCTTCCAGACGACCTCGTTCCAGCAGTAAAGACTCCACCAGCAGTCTCTCGTCTTTCTCCATCTGCCATGGCGTTAAAAAGACTTGTTTTGGCAGAGATTAGACGCAGAAAGACAGTGAAGTATTCGGAACTATCCATGTTCTTCAAAAAAACACATAACTTTCCACTGTCCAACAGAAACCTACAGGCCCTCTTCGGCGGCAAAGGAAATTCCAAGGATATTCTGGGATCGATTCTTGAGGGACACGTAGTGATCATCGGATTTAAAAACTACACTTTGAGAGCGATTAAGTCGCCTTCTTACAAGGAACCACGTCATGGTCAATTCAAGGAGGTTCAGGTGGTGGATGACGTTAACTCAAGCGGTCCAGTGAGAAGTGAGCGCTGTGGACGAAGCAATATAGCGGACGAACTTGCAACCTTCCTCGAAGAAAGTGGAGGTATTTCCCTGATGGTAATGTTGATACCAAGTTTTATATAAACTAACATCTGGCTATTTAGATAAGTGACATTCCAGGAATTGTGGTGCGTAGATGTTGGGACGTCTTCGACGTAGAAGTCAACTACGGTTCGCTTTCCTTTGCCTCGTCCTTGGTTAGCAAGAGCGACGGAAGGCTGGACCTTAGCTTTACTAATGGACTAGTAAGTCATTATGATATCGCACGGAGACCTATGTAACTGTACCCCATTTAGGCATTTATAGAGCTCACTTCCCAGTGACCATAACGCTCCGCAAAATCAACACAGCTTTAAAGATGGTGTCACATTCTATGTACCTTTTATGCTACCGTGTTCACTTAATGCATCCTCCGGGTTGTACCTGTTTCCTCTTCTATGCTCAAGTGTCGACATTATTGACGCCTCATTATGTATGCTACCAGTGTATTTGGTATCTGCTTCTGTCAGCAGCGGTATCTATATGTTCATTTTGTAACCGTAATGATGCATAAATTCGTTTATCCGACAGCCGTTCAGTGTTCTGATAAGCTCCACGCATTGAGCGATTGCAATTCCTGACCAAAATATCGTTCTATTCCTTCTGTTGCAATGTTCAGTTCTTTTAGGTCCGATTCGAGTGCGGGGCAGGCCCACCCACATGTCAGCTGATCGGCGAGTCGTTGTCAATCGATATTTGGGTTCAAATTTAAGTTTGGCGGGCGCGCTTGTTTGACGCTTATCAATCGATTGACCGTTGTCCAAGTTACTTTCCAAGTTACATAAGTCCTGAATGAACTAATTTACTGTAAATTTGGTTTTACTCAAGTCAATAAAGTGCCTCTTATAAGTGCGGATAGCCCGTCCCATACATAGGACATTCTTCTGTGCTTCAATTCCAAAGCATGCCCTACTGCTCCATGCCTTTACCTTTGCAGATCACTGTCGCCTTGGAAAATGTCATGAAGTCACCCTGTACACAGCGATAGCATGACTTCTGACACGGAATCTGTTATTTTGCGTCGCTCGCCGTTTCTATCGCCTCTACGCGTTGAAGACATCTTTGACGAAGTCGACAAGATACCTCCGGATCTACCATTCCTGCAACTTTCCACCTTGCACTGTCGCTTGGAAGAACGGGTCCAAGCCACTGTCACGCTTGCCCAGGTAAGGCCCATAGCACTCGGTTTAGAATAAGTTCCGCCTAGCTGAACTCCTTGTTCAACTGCAGCGCTCCCTCGCTTGTCAAGGTGTACCGAGAAGGGCTGAGGGATTATGCTGACGTCACCCCTGTACACCTAGATGGTAGAAGAGATGCGTACATTTCCCGGAATGGACAAGCCACTAAAGATCAACTCTTGTGTCGAATCAAATGGAGGGCACTGCTTTTGCTCTGCTGTCCGATTTACGAGGACAACCTGTGGGAACGTGCCGAGCTGTTCAATGACCTGACTCCCAAAACACTTAACGACCTAGGAACAAACGCGCCGTTACGTCTTCAGGCCCTCTGCAAGGCCTTTCCCGACATAATCTTGGACTGGAGTAACGGGGAACATCTCATATTCTACCCGTCCACCAGTGAGTTCTTCATCCGCACCATACACTCTACAATAGAGGTTTCAGAGCCGCCAAAGCTGTCGAGGGACTACATATACCATCTCTTTTTCAAGATTGTCCGGAGGCGTAAGGAAATAAGGCTCTCGGAGTTGTCCCGTGAAATAAAGCTTCAACACGGCGTAGAACTAGGCGTGGATACGGTATAAGATCACTCACAACAACTGATGCATGAGCATTTCAGCTCCGTCGACTTTTCCGAAGTAATCACAACAATCCTCTCGATATCATCCGACGGAACGCGAACTTTCCGAGGGACCAATACCTGGTGAGAGCTGTACCTAGCCATGATGATGTCATCATTGCAGTTAGCAGTGAAAGCTACGGTATTGTTATTTCCCAATTCCACGCCAGAGCCTGCATGTTACTCCTTCCAATAACCAGACTTGAAGGATACACCTTTCCTTGCAGATTTCTTCAAAGCGACGCCGTTATGTGATTTGACCGATGCATCCACTTCAGCTGCTGCATATTCAAACGATCCGAGTTACATTAGGGTATGTGTATGAACGTTATATGTACTTATAAATGGAGAGCTCCTAGAAAGATTTAATACATCATATCAAAGAAGCGGGAACGATCAGCTACTGGGCTCTGAACGCTTACTGCTTGAGGCAGCACGGTATTGCCATAATCATCTGGAACATCAGAAGCATTTTTCCGAACAGCCCGAATGACATGCCGTTGGAGATAATGGGCTTGGTCAAGGCTCTGCTCGTCGGATTCGAGGGACAAGTCACCATAGAGATTCCGAATTCCGCTGACGATCTCATCCTATCCTACGATCACAAGTTTTACCATCCTTACGGTAAGATTTGCGCTAAGAAACCAGTTATCTGACTGACGGTATTAGTTTGGGCTCGCATGGCTTTGTCAACGTGCCCGCTTACATCCGATCTCATAGAGGATGTCCATAGGAAAGGAATCGTGTCTTTCCAGCATCTTTCATACTACCTTCGCACAACGTTTGGCGACCTTATGGCCAAGGATATTCTGAAGGACATGTACAAAGTTAATAGCACTTCGTGGATATGTGAGCTACTCTCGGAGCATATCGAGGTCAAGCGCTCTGAAGGTCGCCGTATACTAGCTATTAGAGATCCGTACGCTGGTAAGATTGCTGACTTATGCTCTTCTAGGCTACATTTAGGCAAGGATGGTCCCGCAGCGATCACAGATGTTCCTCACACACTGTCGATGACCAAGCTGAAGGAGTTCCTTTTGGCAACGATTAAGCGAAAAGGGTACATGATGTTTGAGGATCTATCCAACTACTGTTGGGAAGAGTACGGCTATGCGCTAAGTACCAAGAACCTACAGCCCTTCTTCGGCTGCAGACAAAGTTATAAGGATATTCTGGAGTCTCTTCTTGAGGGACAGTTAGGCATTATCGGCGCCAGTAAAAACTCAAGCGATGAAGACACGTACACTGACATTTATATTCTTTATTCGACAGGCGATATGGACCCCAGTGAGCTGAAGAAAAGTGAGCTTTTGACATTACGCAATTTCATAACCTGACTATTTTGAAGGCGCCAAAACCAAAGCAACTCAAACCGATAGGAATATGGCCGATGAACTGGTAAACTTCCTGGAGGAAAGTGGAGGAATCTCCGTCATGGTAATGCTGATACCCGGTTTTATACAAACTAATATCTAAGTCTTCAGATAAGCGAAATTCCAGGGATTGTGGCGCGTAGATGTTGGGAGGCCTTCGACATAGAAGTTGACTATGGCGCTCTTTCCTTCGCCTCGTCGTTGGTTGATGAAAGCAACGGAAGGCTGGCCATTTCATTTATTAACAAACTTGTAGGTTAACAGTGGGATGCTTTCATAAATAGATGTATTCTTTTAGGCCTTTATCGGGCTTACTGATCCACCCATAATCAACGAAGATGGTTGAATCTTTCCTCGTTACAGTTCCATGAAGTTATGCGGTATCCATTCAATTTTGCTACCGTATGCTGCACGCCCAGATACGGATATGCGCTTATCCTCCTGATGTTGCTACGTTTTATTGTGCTTTCGTTCTGGTCCTATCTCCTTTATGAATTATGCTTTATTTTTTATGTTGTTTGTTATTTTTTATGTTATATATGAAGATTTCTATTACTTACAGTTATCCGCTGATATCCGACTGCCCCAAACTGCGGCAAACAGAATGTAGCTGATTCCACGAAAGGAAAAGGCTGTGTTCGATGAGACAGTTTCATCAATTGAATTAACGCTAATTATAACAACCTTTATGGACGCACTTTTCATGTTGGACGCATTCTTTTGGCCGTTGGAATAGCTACAATGGATTGAATAGAACTGTATGACTGGCCATTACGGAGAGAAAGGCTCTTCAGTAGTTTGATTGGTGACGCTAATAAAGTTGAACTACATTATTATGACGCCCTCTAAAGGCGCACTTTCCACTCAATCTGACAAATTCTTACGTCCACTGGAGCAGTTTCTACGGAGAGACTGTTCCGTGAACCCTTGTAACGAGAAAAACCTTTGGTTTTTCGCCGAAGACCATTCGTCGTAATTCTCCTCGCAGCTCCCTGAGTCATCATTGTCCCGTGAAAAAGAAGCATAACTTGCCTGCTCGTGATCAAGTAGATCAGCGGGTTGAAAAGGCCATTGAAGAAGATCATAAAGATGCTGTACGATGCCGTATACCAGTACACGGCAGGGAATATTTCTTCGCCAAATGCATTGTTCACTATGATGAGAATGCCGCCAAGGAAGATGAATATTCCCCGACTCAGAATGATCAGCTCCTTCGCGTAGTTGTGAGGTACAGTTTTAAGAAGAAAGCGTCTCACAAGGAGATACACCACGACTACGGTGTACATCACCAGGACAGTTCCGAACAAGATTAGACCGAAGTAGTCGTTTGCAAAGGCCAAATTCGAAGCCCATGACGGCCAGTATTCGCGGAAACTAACTGTTATAAGATGCAGCCGACTGTATGCCGCTCCGGCTTCCCCGAAAACAGCAATGGAGAACAATGCGATCACGTACATCCAACTTAATACGATGACGATCTGAAGTTTAGAGCTGATTTCAAACCACGAAGGCCAACTCACCACATAAGCAGAGGAAGGAACTCTGAAATGATCAGAGAGAACGATAACGAAGAATCGGTTTGAAGCTAGGGCCCAGATCATGATGACCGTGCCACTGAAAACAGCGTTTGGCAGGTTCATAACGAGCTGTAAAAGTCCACTATTATAGTGAAATCTCATTTGAGATCATTGATAACATCCAAATTTAACTGCCAGTTATTATCGGGCAGCAGCCAACGTTGGCTGTACATAGTGTCGCAGATTGTCCTATTCTTTTCTGTTAATAACTGGGAATTTATATCATCTGATATAAATTCTAGCTCCCAGCATTTTCAGACTCCCATTTTCGTGGATTCGAAAAAGACATTGCAACTTTATTTTACCTTATGAACCCATTTTGGAAACTTCTTGTCCACCAGGAGACGGATACCCAAACCTACGCGGCCAACCAGAAAGAACAAATCGAAAAGTCCCATGTTAGTCATGATCCAGTAGCAAGATTGCTTCCGAAAGTTTGGTTTTCGCCCAAAGATCTAAAAAAATATCTCGTGCTCTGGGACAAGTTATGAGGGAGACCTACGAAGAGCACGGCCAATGGGATAGCCACAGCGGCAAGCACAATGTAGACGATTCCGTAGATGAAGCGCACTGTATCCGAAGGAAGAATCCATTGGTCTATATCCATAGGAACACGAAGAATACAAAGGAAACGTTTATTAGTTTGCGGTAGTTCAGACGTTGACCGTCATCATGGCGACCATTTGTCGTAATTTTCTTCGCAACAAACTGAGTCAACCGTATCGGCTCATATTTGAATAAAATCAGCGGGCTAAGAGGATCGCTGTAGAAGATTATATAGATGTAATACGAGTGCACGGCATGAAAAAAAACACATAACCACCGTAATGCGCTAGCTGCCTGGTGATATGTAAGAAAAAAAGATAGAACGCACACAAAACGTTTTAACATAACACAAGGTTCGTATATACGTATATAGAACAACCCACTCGAATTGCGAACATTCTTCAGAACCGCTCGCACGCACAGCGATGAAATTAAACTTCGCAATTATGACGACCTTTGGGCGCACTCTTCAGGCTGACCCTTTATTACACGCATTTAATAGACAGGCAAATAAAATTTAAGCTCATAATTATAACGTTGTTTCGGTACTCGGTTTTCAGGTTGACGCAACCATGAAGGAATGCCCATTGGATTAGCTACAACGGAAAAACTGTTCCACGAGCTCCTGCAATGGCAACAATCTTCATCTTGTCGAATTCTGGTCGCAGCTCACTGTACGGTGATAAGATCAAAAATAGTATGACCATAATGTTCGCTGCGTTTTTGGTACAATCTTTGCTCTTTCCAGGAAATCGATAAAACATGTCTTCTCAAAAAAGGTCGAACACAAAAGGGTCTTGGGGGCGTTCCATCGTCTTTTGTCATTTCTTTCCAGAATTAATTTAACCGTTTTTTTTATTTCTCACCGTCTTAGAGTAGAGCAGAATTCCATCACTGTAGGTCCCGGTCCTTCTCGCAACAATGCGTCTACTCCTTGTCATAGGGGCACTTATGGTGCTTCCTGTCTATGGCAATTTCCATGACAAAAATCTGGGAAGGCGGTTTCATTCATCATTCGAAATGCTGGAAAAACGTAGGTATAGTATGCTGGATTTTCTGCTGTTTTGGTGGCTTTTTTATTTTTATATCCATTAAGATCACATTGCAAAGCGATTTGCATGGAATCAACATTTCGAAGTTCCTACCATACTGGGAGGTAAAAAATGGACGTACGACAAAATCCCGCAGCATTTCATTCCCGTGATGATTCAAATTGACAAAGGTAAGTCGTTATCTTACAGGTACATTCATGATATTCCTTTGCAGAACACTTTTGCGGTGGCACACTGCTGGACGGAAAGCATATTCTCACCGCGGCTCACTGCTTCTTCCGCTCTAACACCATCTGCAACCGACTTTTTAGGTACACAGGTGCTCTCAAAATTTAAATCTACACATAAAACTCATCGTCAGTCAAACTCGGTGGAGACAAGGGACCTACGACCCGAAGGAAATGGTGATCCACGCGGATGGGAACTGTATCGGATGCAAGAAGAGCTCAGATGGAAAGATGAAGCCAGCGAAGGCTAACGAGAATATCGTTGAGTCGGTCACCGTTCCAAAATCTTACGTCGGCTCAAGGTGTCGACGAAGTGACATCGCCGTGGTCCGCTTAACTAAACCGGTTGCGACTGGCTTCGACATGAGAATTTCTTACCGGGGGAAGCCAGCGGCTGGCACGGTCCTCTCGGCTGGAGGCTTCGGATACAATCGTAAGAGTCTAAGCCGTCTACTTATTGCGTCCAGCGGTATACAACCACAATCGATTTAAAAACAATCATTCCGTGTTTCTTTCATATTTTCAACATTAGAAACCCAGATCCAGTGGTTCCATTTCCCATCCCTAATTTTCAGCTGATGAGAAGGACAAGAGTGCTCGCTTCCTAAATGTCATTAACGCCACTGTGGCCGACTGCGCGAAAAGTCGCCCGGACTTAATCTGCATCGAGGAAAAGGAGTCGAACGCTTGCCGAGGCGACAGTGGCGGTGGAATACTGGACGATAGTGGAAAAAGCGGACATATGACTGTGTACGGTGTTGTAGCGCATGGAACAAGCTGTAAGCTGATGCACAGCGTCCTTATGGAGAAGAGAGGTTCCAGCCTTCCATCTACATTACCTTCTTACATGTTTATTTCAGCTGGGTTGAGGACTGACGCCAATTTCAAAGGAGGATACTTCACTAGCACCGATTTCTACGCGCCATTCATCTGCAAAGCTACGATGCAGAAAGCAAAACTCGATGGACCGCAGGACTGTAGCGACTTAGAGCAGACACAGGAAGTTCTGATCTTCTGAGTTTGCATTCTTCAGCGCTGCATTTACGTAGTACTGTATCACGTAGTACTGTATTATCTGCAACCAATAAATCAATCACTTCATCTACTCATTTGCTGAGTCCGAATAAATCTAATTTTCTCAGTCAATCGCAGTCACAATTAACAATCTCCGTTTGTTTTATTAATTACTCATAGTGGTGCTAAGAGAACGGAACATTTGCATTGTCCTGTTCCGATATGGCTTCGTGATGATGATCGTCACAACGGTAGTGATCCAGGAGTAAGATGAAGCACTTATACAGACGTACCTCACGACAACTGTCACAACGGCTCGTACATTGTCAGCTCCTAACAGGGAAAAACTTCCCAAGAGCATGAAGCCAGGAACAATATCTGTGACCACAAAAATGACTACGAGACACTATAAATAGTCGTACTGTCTTCACCAACCTTACAGTCTCACTCGCTGTGGTTGAAGTCCGCATCTTGATGGCTTGTCCATCAAGTAGATTGAAATGGCAGCGTAACTTGTCATGTACAATGCTAATCCGCCTAGGAATGGAAGAGCTGCTGGTCGGAGAGAGAAGTTCATGCAAACATCATTAGAGAAGAGGTAGTACTGTAGGGGAAATATAGTTACGGCGTAGGTAAGTGAGCCAAGTAGTAACTGCCACAACAGTGACAGATTGAACACGGCATGGAGGAGTGGTACGTAGCGACCGTCCAGGTGGGAACTAGGGACACATATGTCAAGTCCACGAATATCCACGACTGGCGACCAGATCACAGCAAAATTCAACGTCATAATTAGGTTCGTAAGGGATATGCCTAGCAGATAACACCGGTAACTGCTCATTGCTGGAGGAGAACAGCGGAGAATAAGATAGATGAAGTACGGCTCCAGCATGAAGTCCAGGAGAGCGGCTCCATGGTTAAGCAATTGCATATCAAAATTGGATATTATCGTTCCGTTCTCCATTGAGAAAGCGTCGAGTGTAGTCGGAACTGAAGTAGTGTTTTGGCGTAACGACGTCTCATTGATTGAATTGCTAAGTCTCTCCCTCAGGGAATAAATGACTTACCGGAGCAATTAATTAAGCTACTAAATAAAGGAAAACAGCTAGACACTTGGCCGTCCTGAGGCGGCAAAAGGATAGCCGAGACATGCTTCAGGGTTGGAACCCTCGCTGACCCTGAAGCTCTGATCTTCTGAGTTTGTATTCTTCAGCGCTGCATTCATGTAGTTCTGTTTTATCTGCAACCAAAAGATCGGCACGTGTTTACGCGTCGCAGGTGACCCTACCGATATATGTACATGGTGATCAATAAATACTGTGACGCTTAAAATCCACTATATCTTTTTATGGAACGCATATAACAAATTGCACGATATAACATCTGAAAGAGCATAAAATTCTGTACAAGATGTTGTAACAATGCGCTAAAATTACACACCTTAAATTCAGGAAAGACTTCAAGTATCCTCTGGCCATTTTTAAAAATTTACGTAACGGTTTTCTACAATTTTGCTAACCTCAAAACGCCACATATGAAGAAAACAGGAAATGTGTTTGAAAAAGTAGGTAAAAGTGAGCGTAACAGTATTTATGGATTACTCTGTATTCCGAATGTCGCTCCACTTGTTTGTCCACTTTCGCATTCAGTTGCGTAAATGTTATGAAGTATTTCTCAATATGTGTCGCAATTGATTAATGCGCTCAGACGAGACGATTGTTTACTGTCTGTGGCAGATACAAATAGCGAGCGAGAGGAAGGAACAGTCATTCAAGGAGACTAGCTTTGCTTTCTGCTGGTAAGGCGCTGCTATTTGCTGGGTACCGTAATGATGCTCAAACATTCAAAGTAGTGTGTTAGTGAGCTTATGGTAATAACAAGGCCCGCTCTAAGTCGCTAAATTTTCACTGACGCGCGTCTAATGTGCGATCCTAGAAAAACCTGGAGTTGTATTTGTGCGCAGCCATTGCGCACGCCACGCATCTCGTCTGTCTTCCACATGGCTGAACCGGAATCCACGAAACCGTTTCCCCGCGTCTACAAGCTCGTCCTGACGGGCGGTCCTTGTGGTGGAAATACCACCGGCAAGGACGATCTGGCCAGCTTCTTCGAGAGCATCGGCTGGAAGGTGTTTACCGTCCCTGAGGCGGCTACCGTACTCTTGTCTGGTGGTGTGAAGTACGAAGAGCTGAATACCAAGCAGCACTATGAGTTCCAGAAAGATCTGCTGCTGACCCTTCTTCGACTCGAAGATGTACGTTGTTTCGCTTTAATCCCTGGGTCAGGCGGGTCTCTTAGGTCTTCTTTAACCAAGCCTCAATGGTGGAAGACAAGAACGTGTTGATCATCTGCGACCGTGGAGCCATGGACCCTTCGGCCTACATCAACGCCGACAGCTGGAACAAGATATTGGACGAGTCCGGTCTTGACCAGTTTGAACTCCGCGAGAAGCGCTACCACCAAGTCATCCACATGATGACCGCAGCCGACGGAGCTGAGAGCTACTACATATCGCCGACGCGATTCGAATAGACATGTTTTGCAGGATTAGACTGCTTTGCCGAGAACTGTCTCATTTAACGACTGCATAGGATAAGCAAAGATTGTGTCTGAGTCCGGTGTGGGACGGTCCTATCTTGCAAATCAACTTGGCGGTGTGTTTATCTCGTCTGTATTAATATTGTCGACCAGTGTGGTCAGCTTTGATGAAGCATCCGGAATAACCGCGTGGCCGTCGGACGTTGGAGTTTCAAAGATTTTTTTCAAAACAACGACCTGAAGCGATGCTATGGGCATCATCATTTACGAGTATCAAAATCTGTTTTGCCTGGATTTTTTTTTTGCATTTTGGCCAGCAAAGTCTAATTAATAAAGTGAGTCCATAATCACCAGACTCCATGAGCCCTTTCCGGTAAAAACCTTGTTTTTCTGAAAAAACGTTCATCCGAAAATGGACTCTCATGGCCACAGAGATGAAATTGAGAACGCGTCTTGAAGCCCGTAGCGTCGCTTCAGGTGCTCGTTATACTATAAAAGTTATACTCATTTCCTCGCGTTACAGAACTTTTGGGACATCCTGTACTTTACTACACCGTAGCCAATAACGAGAGACGCATGGAGGGTCTCTCGCAGGCGCTAGAACAGGACACAACACTCCCTAAGAGATATTGAATACCCCACTTCCTTCAATTGGAGGGACACCTTCCCTTGTTCAAGGCGGGAGATCATAAGGACTATGTTTATCGCATTGCGTCTGTTGAGGTGTGAGCATCAAATATGCTAAATCCTTTAGTGTCACTACTGACGCGCGCCCAATGTGCGAACCTAGAACGGCATGGAGTTGTATTTGTGCGCAGCCATTGCACGTGCGATGCAAATGTGACCGATTACTATGTCTACGCTCTTTTGTTCGTGCCTTCGCCCTTTAAACCCCTTGTCCCTCTTTTTCTGCATTAGTCGGCTATGCAAAACACATTATAACGATCGTTTCAGATTTGATCAAAGGTAAGGAGTTTGCGCCTTCGAATCGCATCTCGTCTGTCTTCCACATGGCTGAACCGGAATCCACAAAACCGCACCATCCCCGCGTCTACAAACTTGTCCTGACGGGCGGTCCTTGTGGCGGAAAGACCACCGGCCAAGACCGTCTGGCCAGCTTCTTCGAGAGCATCGGCTGGAAGGTGTTTACAGTCCCTGAGGCGGCTACCGTACTCCTGTCTGGACGTGTCAAATACGGAGAGCTGAATACCAAGCAGCACTATGAGTTCCAGAAGGATCTGCTGCTAACGCTTCTACGACTCGAAGATGTACGTTGTTTCGCTTTAATCCCTGGGTCAGGCGAGTCTCTTAGGTCTTCTTTAACCAAGCCTCAATGGTGGAAGACAAGAACGTGTTGATCATCTGCGACCGTGGAGCCATGGACCCTTCGGCCTACATCAACGCCGACAGCTGGAACAAGATATTGGACGAGTCCGGTCTTGACCAGTTCGAACTCCGCGAAAACCGCTACCACCAAGTCGTCCACATGGTGACCGCAGCCGACGGAGCCGAGAGCTACTACACCGTAGCCAATAACGAGAAACGCATGGAAGGTCTCTCGCAGGCGCTAGAACAGGACAAACTCACTAGGAACGTATGTGGCGCCGACAAAGGAGCTGGCCGTTGATCTGGTCCCTCTTCAGGTATGGGTTGGACACCCCTACGTAGACATCATCGACAACACGGACACTGACGGCTTCGACGACAAGATCCTGAGACTCATTTCAGTCGTCTGTGATCGCCTTGGAATCCAGTACCCGGGCCGCCTTGCCAAGAACAAGCGCAAGTGGCTTGTGCGCGACTTTGACATCACCAAGTTCCCCAAGTTCGAGGAGTTCCAGGTTGTACATGATTACCTGCACTCCGAAACGCCAGACGTCCAGGTAAGAATTGTTGATTTTAACCTGTTTCATCCACCTTCAGTTGCGAATCCGTAAACGTTGCCAGAATGGTCGATCCACCTACACGCTCACGACGAGGGATACGAGAGGTCCGGAGACTGTGGAAACGCGCATGACGATTAACAGTCGCCAATACCAATGCTACAAGTCCATGAAGGACGAGAGCCGTGCCTCGCTGCACAAATCCCGTCGGTGCTTCAACTACGGTCGTTATGTGAGTAGGGTTTGTCTCGAGTCACGCTCATTCTTCAATTTCAGTACTTCAATCTGGACACCTACGTGGAGCCTCTTCCTCCGGCATGCGGTGGCCATCCTCTGATGATCCTGGAGACGTACACGACAACTGCGTCGTTCGACAAGGATCCAGCCCTTCCTGACTTCATGAACGTCGTCAAGGAAATCACTGGCGACTCCAAGTACAGTATGTACAACGTGGCGAAGATCGATGGCCTCGCTCTTCCCTTCCATGAGGAGCTTAGCAATAATTGTTCGACTGAGAAAAATTGAACCGAAGTGTGCCAACCTACCCTACGGTGATACTGGTCTTGCTTTTTATCCTCCTTTTCCGTTGAGTAAAGGTGCACAGTGTTTAGGGTTATCCCTCTCATGTTAAATTTCACAACTCAGGGAATAAAATTGCTTTAAGACATCAACAAGAGCCATAGGTTTTAGCTCAGTTTAACCCCGCGAACTCCCGCGCGGATTGCCTAAATCATGCCTGTTAAAAAAACCCCACCACATCAAACTCTATCGAATGACACCTCGAACAGTTTGTCAGTTTGCTAAGGGACTTCTGACTTCCGAGACTTCTGAGGGAGGCGGTAAATATATCAATCATTTTTAATTAATTATTCACACTAATATTCATAGTATGGAACATTTGCATTGTCTTATTCCGGTATGGCTTCGTGAAGACGATCGTTACAACAGTAGTAATCCATGAGTAACACGAAGCACTTATGCACACGTATCTTATAACAACAGTCATCGCTGCTCGTGCATTATCATTTCCCAATAGGGAGAAACTTCCCAGCAACAGAATGCCAGGAACGACATCTGTGAAGAAGAAAATGACCACGAGACAGAGACAGTTCCGCCGCACTGCCTTCACAAGCTTTACAGTTTGGATGCACGTGGAGGAAGTGCGAACTTTGATGGCTTGTCCAAGTTTCAGTAGCAAGTAGATGGAAGCGCAAAGGTAACCAATCATGTAGAACGCGAACGTAACCAAGAGTGGGTAAGACTCAGGTCGGAGGGAGAAATTCATGCAGACATCAGTGGTGAAGAGATGGTACTCCATGGGAAACAAGACAGCGCTCGGTAAACATATGAAGATGATAAGGAAACCCAGGAACTTTGGCGATTTCAAGAGATATGCTTGCATAGGCCAACAGACGACAGCTGTGGCGTAAGCAAGAGATGCGAGTAGTAGCTGCCATTGGCCGAAGACTGACCAGTTGAGCACTGCCGTAAGATAGGGCACATAGTAGTCGTCCAGGTGGGAACTGCGGATGCATATATCAACACCTCGTATGTCCACAATCGGTGACCAAATCACAGCGAAGTTGAGTGTCATCACCAGATTCGTAAGCGATATCCCTAGTAGATACCATCGATAGGTGCTCATAGCGGGAGGAGAGCACCGGAGAATAAGGTAGATGAAGTAGGGCTCCAGAAGAAGGTCCAAAAGGGCGGCTCCGTGGTTCAGCAACTGCATTGCGGAATCGGAGATTATCGTAGCGTTCTCCATCTTTCGCTGCTGCATGGGCATGAGCGGATAGAGAAAGCCTAAAGTGTTGCCGCAACAACGACTCATTGATTTAATTTAGAAGTAGCTGTTGAAGAAAATAATGACTCAAGCGAATAATAGAAAAAAGAATGAGACAGTTGCATGTGAGTCGCAAATAAGCGACAGTACAGCTAAGATAGTATAGTTGAGAAGATGGTATCTTTCACAATGTTTTCTTTCCCGTGTTCAGGGAAAGTAGAAACCTTAACACAAAGCTCCACAAGCTAGAGAACTACCTATAATGTATGTTCATGGTTTAAAGGTCCCTTCAGATTGAGAGTTCTCCCAGTGTTCCTATGCGAACACGGTTTCAAACCGTTACGATCATAATTCACCTCGAGTCACCTGCTCACAACTCCATTTCCGAGAATACCAGCAGGTGTTTAGCTTCTGAGATGATTGTCTTTCTTACCATGGGTTAAATCACAATCACGGCGCCGCTAAGGTGACGTAGCTGCGAATTTGGTTGAGCACAGCCTTACTATTTCCGCTCCTGTGCACATCACGAGCAATCTGATTTAGTGCAACTATCCAAACACGATTAAAGTTATTCCATGAAATGTACTTGTTAATGCGTTTGAACTTCCCGATAGGTGGAAAACCAAGTATAGGAAGAGGGCGGAGAAGCACGTGAAGCACGTAATATGTCCGTTCTTCTCGCTCGTCTGCTTCCAGTAGCTGAGCTTGTTCTCTGCTAATGATGGACAAGCACCGTTTGATCGTAGGTGGAACCTACTTGATCACAACTCTTATTTTTACGCCTCTCCACTTGAGGATCTTATATGTGCGTCCCATCTGTACCTCTTTCCTGTCTAAGCCGCGGTTCTAGGTTCTTACCACGAATAAGACGTTTCGGAAGCTGGAATGCTACCGTATAATGGCCCAAATTCAATTCTTCTCCTGCTTGATCATTCCGTATTATATCGTCATGGGAATCACGATCATATGGAAAGACTGCTTGAATGGAGCGGCTAGTCACGTGGCGAATTTGAATGACGCAGCAGTAGCCGCCATTGCTGCCATGGACTTTGTGTTGGTTGTGAATAGGATTAAGGTCATCTTCGACCTACAATGCTCCCCAGTTATCGCCAAGGTTGGTCCATAGATATGCCGAAGACTCTTTAGGAACGTTCGCATAGTTGAAACCCTGATCTTCTTCACATTCCTTATGTCACGTTCAGGTGCTCATGGCGATTCCCTGGGCGGGTGGCCTCTTCCTCTTCGCACTCATGATGTCGCCATTTGCTGGCTTCACACTGGACAAGAGACTTATGATCACGACGCCGGACTTCTCACTTCCCTTCACCGTCCCGTGGACCTACTTTGACACCTATTTCTGCGTTGGCTTCTCCTTGCTTACGCTCATCGCCTACATCGTAATCTTCATCCACCTACTCGCTCAGCGCACCTCCACTGGCTGCACTTCCATTCGAGAAAAGTCGATCCTTCTTCAAGCAACGTTGAGATACCTTGGTGACGTGAGCGTGCAGGTTCTGTTCCAAGTTATGCTTGTCATGAACACGAACGCTGAAGCGTACGAATTGATGAGCCAAGCCATCGTTGTCGTGTTACTGTTCAACTACTTGTGTTTCGCGCCCATGGTCAGCATCATGATCAACAGGTGAGCACTTCATGTGTCCTTTTAAAGGTGAAGTATTTTAGAACACTTCGTGATGCGGTGTTTAACCGGCAGAAGCACGCAGTGATACCCATCGGTAGTTGCTGAAGAAGTTATAAGTAAGCACGAAGAAGGAGAATTCCTGTGTCGTGGTTCATCTCTTGTACATAAATCGTATATCTGGATTATATTTATGTCGGATTATATCAGACGACTTTACCTTGCACCTATCTATTTATTTATTAAATTTCCCAGGGAATGTGGTATTAAACATGACTCTGCCTTGCACTTGCCACTTGCCGCTCCCAGACGCCCAAAAAACGGACACCTCTAAAATCTATTTATTTATTAAATTTATTTATGCACATTACGATCGCCAATAATTCTTTAAATCACAGAACTTCTAAGTTAAACAATCAAAAGTACATGAAGGTTAGAAACCTCCCGTTACAACACTCTCGTTTATCATAATGAACTAGATACAGTAAGCTGAGAATTTCCTCTAGTTTGAAACAACCATACCATAGCGGAAACAAGTCGGCAGTTTGATCATTTAATTTAATTGTGAAAGAATTACGAGAAATGATCATATGCATTGGTGTCTCACATTAATCAGAATCGAATATTTTCTTCTTTTTTGGTATATAGATATTTTATTCGATTTGCACGATAAAATGACGTCGACACGCTACATAAATCTCCTTTGACAACTTGGAAGAATTTTAAAGGAATGGTGTCGTAGTCCAAGTACAATCATGAATCGTGAATTTTGCAGAAGGTAACCTTGCCATTTTTAGAAATTCGCCTGCTGTTAAACCCAATTATCCCATTTCCCTACTAGTGCGCTGTTTGTGGATAACAACTAACGTAAAACGTGTAAATGCATCAATTATGACTCACTAATCAACTATGTCAAAACACATTCGCAAGTATGACTAGCAAGAGCCACCCTTTATCTGATAACACATGATCTCAACACAGCTTACATCATCAAGCGTCATGCGACATTGCAACTGTGCGAATAATCTGGACAGTTTTCTTAGAAAAAGGGGTGGTGACCACGATAGTCACAATTGTAGAGACAAACGAGTACCCAGAGATGCTTGTAGAGACGACAGTGAACAAAGCACTTACAAGAACACTCTTTGGCTGGAGGAGAGAAAACGTGGCAAAACAGACAATAATGAGAAACAAAGGGACTACATCCATGGCGATGATCGTCAGCACAAAGGAGACGAAGTTTCTTCTGGCGGTCCGTACGAAAGCGATTGTTTGTGGCGAAGCCATCGACGTTGTGCTTTTGAGAAATCGACCTATCTTGTACAGCATGTAGTAGGATGCACATGTGTAGGTTGTGAAATACAAAGTCATGACCAAGACGAGAATTAGCATCGGTAATCCCGGAGTCATATCCAGGCAACAATTCTGCTTGAGCATAAGTAACTCGCAAGGAATGACGAAAAGACATGGAACCACTGTAAACGCTACGATGAGAAGCACAGTCCTCCTTTCGCGGAACTTCTGGACCCGAAAGGGGTAAAATATAGACGAGCAGGCGTAGAACAACATGGTCAACAGTAGCTGCAGCTGACCGAAAAGAAATAAAGTGGAGAGGGCTAGCATGAAAACGGTAACGTCGGTGCTGAAGTAGCTGCTCGGAAGGCATAGGAGATAGCCTTGAATAGATGCTTGAGCTGCCCAGAGAATTCCGAATACCACCGCGAAGGACACGTTGCATAGCGAGACGCTTAACAAGACCCAACGGTAAACAGCCATGGAAGGCGAAGAGTACCGTACCACCAAGTACAAAAAGTAAGGTTCCATCAGAAGGTCCAGTATGGCCACCGCATGACAAGTTACAGTTGTGACATCCGAACTAAGCAGCGTAGCGTTTTCCATTGCGAGAAACTTAAAAACACGGCGCTCAAGCTATCTTCTTCAAGATTATAGTCTTCTAGTGTCTGGTCATTGTTGTTAAGGGAAACTAACGCTTAGAAATGCGACTATCGATATTTACCACTTCCGCTACTGCCGTTCATCTGTTGCTAATGTTTTCTACAACTCGCAACAATAAGGTGGTTTATATGTATTGGCTGGAAATTGTTGGCAATGAGTGATGGGGTCGGGACAACTCATACCACGACATGTCGTGGCGGGAGCCAAAACCAGATGAATGATCATTCTACGATAATAGGTTGGCGCATTTAAAACGAGTCATATTGTAAATATCCTATGTGATGGAGCACGTGGAGAAACTGTGATGGAGCACGTCGGTAGATAGTTGTCCCTTTGCCTTGACGTCTATTGCTACTGTTTGTTGTTTGTTTGTTCAGTTTGTTCAGTTCAGATCACCCAATTGTCGCCAAGTTGTCATGCTTAGCGGCTTCCTGAAAGGATCAACAACCCGTAAACCCGGGTCAACCCAAAAATTTAAAAAAAAAGCGCGTTTACCCTATCAAGAACGCTTTAGAAGAACGTTTTTCGCTTTTCTCTTAATTATAACCTAATTTTAAGGTTGACCCAATGACGGCTATGGTTGCAAAGTATAGCTGACAACAACTACATACCAACCACAGAGGCGGAACTACAAAACCACACCAACTCCATTCCAACCACAAAACCTTGAAAATCACGCCAAAATTGTTTGAACCAGAGAAGGCGATAAGGCTGGCTGAGAACCCAAGGCGTATTGTGGGTCCTACATGCCTTTACTCCACTTTTTTTTATTTTATTCCACGGATAACAGGTTCAAGACCAATTGGACAAACAAGCTGTTGACATTATTCCCTGCAAAGTGCACATAACGGGAAATCAGAATGAGCAATTCGCACATGTCCTTCTCGGCCATGCGCGCCTTTAGTTCTTGTTAGATATGGCACGCTTTACTAACAAAACATATTACTCAATACCGAGCACGTGATTAATAAGGTTCATAAAGATAGGAATCAGCTGGAAAAACTGGCGAAAACAAATTAGCGAACCAAGAAAAAGCAAACAAAAAAACGGCTGGACTGGGGACTGATGTATGGAATACGTTATGACTTATATGAATAACGGAGAGTACTACACATAAAAACGATCGTTTGTTTTCCTCTAATTCATATCTGTCACATACGTGAGTATCTTTGGATACAATTTTGAACTTTCTGAGAGCAACGCCCATAACAAGGAAGTTTACTCATGTGTACGACTGTTCAGGAGTTATTCAGTGACATTTCTCACGAGTCCACGCTCTGCATCCTTGGGTCACGAGTCTTAACTGTGTAGGCGCATTACCATCAATAGAAATCTCTCAGGCTCTGGAGCCGCTGCCCACTATTTACTATTCTTTTTGTGATGAATTATAGCTCACTCCAAGTTTACGACCGCTGACTATCGCCATATTTATATGTCTGTGTAAGGTGTATTTTCTTTTCCATTAAAATGCCTGTGCTTCATTTTAGCTTCGGAGCCGTTCTTATTGTGCTGACTCTGGCATGTCTTCCCGTTTATGTGAGAATAATCTATGTAAGCTGTTGTGAAGTACTTATATTTTGATATAACTGAATTTCAGCTTTTCATTTCGCTAGCAAAATATCGAGATCTACAATGCTACCGCGTAATGGCTCAACAAGGGATAGCCCACTGCCTGATGTCTCCCTATTTTATCACCCTTGGGATCGGGCACTTCCTTGGAGGAGACTTCCATCATGTGGGACAAACAAGCCTGAAGCTCATGGGCGCTTGCCTGAGGAGTGAAGCCATCTTTGGATTCGTCCTGGCTCTAGATCGTCTACAGTTGTTATGCGATCTAAATTATCCGAACTTGGTCCACACGCTTATCTGTATCTTCTCCTGGCTCTTTGGCTTGACCTGGTTCACTATGCTTATGACCCCTGGAGCGGACTTCATCCTCGACATCGCCTCCTACTCCAGTTATTTTGACACGTCCAAACCGTACTCCGTCTACGTCCAGGAGGCCGGCTACTGCGTTGTTCTCGTCTGCTCCTGCCTGACGTTTGCCGTCTACTCAAGCCTGGTTGTTTACCTAATATGGCGCCGGCACAAGCAGCATGTTCACGGGAATTATTTCCAAGAAAAAGTCATCTTCATTCAAGCTGTGATCCGATTTGTGTCAGACGCTTGCCTAACGATTCTCTACAACTTCGGATCATCCTTCTTTGGTCCATCTTTCCCTTTACGGATGATAACAACGATCTGTTACATCCTTAACTACCTGTTCCTACCACCTTTGCTCTACTTACTTCTGATCAGGTGAGCAGTAAAGAGATAGTAAACGTCACAACAAACGTATTCCAGTTCCATTCGAGAGAGACTAATACCGCGAAAGGGAAACGTTGATGGCAGTGTGGTTTTCGCCAGGGGCATGAGAAGCCATTCGCGAGTGAGCAGCACGTTACCTCCGTGATAAAAATGGAATCTGTGCTCATTCTTCATTTTGTTATGACTACATACATGTCTAATTAAATTCTGTACTTGGAGAACTAGGAACATAACCATTTAAGGTGTCCAATACATATTTAACTGTGCGCTTAACTATGATGTTCATGGTCTGAAGAGGCGCTCTAAGGTTCGAGCGGTAGCCTCGATGAGACCTCTCGATGAGAAAAAAGATTTATTCAAAGAGTTCTCTGATGATTTTCTGATGAAGTTGACACCTTTTGCTCGGCTAAGCAATGTGTGTTTTCCTGTTTTGTTCCCCACTCAATAACTCAATCAGTCGCATAATGCACCGTCGTCTATTGATAGGAATCCATGCACGCTTCATTTTAGAATGTCTTTTTAGAATTTACAAAGCCATACCGCAGGATGCTCGGCTTTATACGTTTATCTTGCTTACAGCATGTTTGCAGCAGTGAAGTAAATACCGTCCAAAAACATAAATATATTGATTTCATCATGACGCTTTAAAGCCTAGAAAAAAGAAGTCTTTGTTCCACAGTTGAGCTGTCGCTTCGTTTCATGTTCGTTTACCTGTGTCAAAGGTATTCGTACGGATTTTTAATGAAGTTTCAAAACGAGTGCATTCCACTACATTTTTTGCTCGGTTGAGCTATGCGTGTTTCCTAGTTCCCCACCAATTCAATCTGTCGCATAATGGAAGTCATAGTGTCAAACACCACTTAAGTAACAGCTGCTCTCTAATATTGCATTTTTCCCCTAAGGAGCAATGTTTCAGATTGTGCTCAGAAGTGAATGATGGAGAACGTTACAATCATATCGAATTTTGACATGCAGCTGCTGTGCCACGGAGCCGCTCTTCTCGACCTTCTTCTGGAGCCGTACTTCATCTACCTCATTCTCCGATGCTCTCCTCCGGCGATGGACGTTTACCGGTGGTATCTACTAGGGATATCCTTTAGCAATTTAGTTTAAGTCTTTAGCTGTGATCTGGTCGCCTATTGTGGAAATCCATGGATTTGAGATATGCGTTCCAAGTTCTTACCTGGACGGCCGCTACGTACCTTATTTAATGGTGGTACTCAGCATTTCAATGTTAGCACAGTGGCAGCTACTGCTCGCCTCGCTGGGCTACGCTGTAGCTGTTGTTTGTTGGCCCCAAAGTGTTCATCTCTTCCGCTCCAAAAAGTTCAAAAATTTTCGCTTGTTTACCTGGTACCATTTTCTTTCCCATGGAGTATATTCTATTCACCGAGAAAATATGTGTGAATTTCTCTCTTCGACCGTTGTCTTACCCGCTTGTGGGTAGCTTCACCTTGTATCTCATTTGCTATGTGACAGGCTCCATCTACTTACTACTGAAACTTGGACAAGCTATCAGGTTTCGTACATCCACCGCATGCCTACAGACTGTAAACCTTGTGAAGACAGTGCGTAGAAATTGCGTTTGCCTGTTAGTCAATTTTATCATCATTGATATTGTCCCTGCTATGTTACTGTTGGGAATTTTCGCGGTAGGAAAACCGGATCATATACAAAATGCTCTAACAGTTGCTGTGAGATACACCGCCATAAGCTTTTCCAGTTACTCTTGACTCACCACGCTCCTAACGATCGTTTTTACTCGGCCTTACCGGAAGAAGACAATGACAATGTTCCGTTCTATTAGTTCATTGTTATCGTGCTTGGCATAGTTAGTAAATAATCGTTAAATATTGGAAATTCTATAATCTCGTAGAATGGATCTTCTTCACATCGTCGCATGAACAAAACTTTACATAAAATTTATTTATCACATTCTATAATCATATAATGAAACTGTAGATCCGATAAAACGGTAGATTCTGAGCTTAGCGATCCTTAGTTGTCACCTTTACTGCTGAGATTAAAAACCAAAAGTAGTCAGTGAAGATCGCTCTTCCACGGAATCGTTTAGCGTTATGCTCAGTCACGTGTTGAGTGGTGTAATAGCTTACACTTGCATACCACTAACATTAAGTGCCTGTGGCGTCAATCTTGTTTTGACCTCAAACGAGTTTTTTTCAAAATCTATTTTTGTTAGTTTTCTTTATGTACTGTCACATTTAGTCATGTAAAGTGAGTTTTTACTATCAATGATCATCTGGTCATTGTGTAAACTTTCCAGCAAAAGAGACCTCCAAAACTTCGAAGTCGACGGAGCATGCGAAATACCAAAAGGACAGGTAAATATTGATCATGGGAAGGCACCTCTTTGGGCAGGAACGTCTTTCCTCTGCTGTTTTCCGTACAAATGTGCAAACAACCCTGCGTTTTCGCCAGCGCAATCGATTTCTATCCAGATTTATCATTCATGTATGTATAAGTACAGAAGTTTACACGTTAGACAAGTATTGCTTTTAATACATGTTGCTCTTGGAGGGCCGCATTTCCGTGGGAAGGTCGAGCTCCTCGAGTGGTTGCGTGCGGTGGAGTGCCTGAATCTCAAGAAGTCCTCCTTAAACGAGAGAATAAACCCACATGGAGGACGGTTTCCTTCTTCTTGTCTCCTTCTTCTTCGTTTGTCAGCTCTAGTCGGATTTCGGTCACGTGCACCTCAGGTTTTACCACCGTCGTCCCTACCATAATCTCTGTTCGGTCCTCTTGTGAGAGGCTTCTGATCTTCTTGGCATCGCCAATGCAATGGTCCAGGCTGGCTTTGCGGGCCGTTTCGTTGGTAGCCTCCCTGGGCAGTTCGTAGGACTGTTTCTGGCCCATCGTTCTGGTGGATTCTTCTAAATACTCTAGCTACAATCCAGAGTGGAACCTCACGTAATCACTCCCAAATAGAAGCGCCTAAGTGGCAAGAAAAACCGCAATAAATTCCGCGAATGATGGAGATCAGAGGGTCGATTGACGGACTACTCGCCAGAAGCTGGGCAATAAATCTTGGACACGACAAACAAGTGCCAAGGAGCACGATGACGGTGGACATCGCCGCCAGCAGGCTATCAACGCAAATATCGGCACCGTGAACCATCGTCGTCGATCGTTTTGTGAGTCAAGCGCGCGCGCTCTGATTCACCGTGGAAACGCCCTGCTGGGAACGGACGCCCCGAATCGAATTGAAGAATCAGGACATGACTAAGGCCCAGGCCCTTTCATGGGGTCAGCTGCCCGCGAATTGCAACCGTCCATGGTGGGAAGGCAGAGTGTGGGTGGCCTAGGGAGCGAGTGAAGAACGTCTGTATTAGGATGGGAAGGTGTTGTTGTTGTTTGCCTTAAGAGTTCCGGTAGAACTCTTCAGAGGTTTGCTTACAATGAGAGGCGCGTTTGAAAACGAAGGTGTTCATTAACATATTGGGTTACCTATATTGGGGTTTCAATTCAACTCAAGTCAATAAAAAGGGACCACAAATTTGGTTCTCTCAGATTTAAATAGGATAAACGTTCAGCCAAATAGGTGCACGGCACAGAGCTAAAGTGAAAAGCACGTAAAAATCTGAAAGAAACGCACGGCGACCGGCAGTTTATAGTGTTTACGACACATTTCGCCTGTTTATTGCCTCTTTATCGCTTTATGCCAAAGCACCAAATGTAAGTCCTGGCAACCCCTTTATTTGGTTTTTTAAAAGTTCGTCCACAACTTTGCGTTGCATACGTAAATGCATCTTGAAAACAACAGAATATATATCATTTAATAAATTTTGCAACTTCGGGGGCAACATGAAATGGGAAATTGTGAAGATGCGAAAAATTTGGGCGCATTGTACGTTCCTCCGCTGTGATGAAGAGCGTCTTACAAAAGCAGCGAAAAAAACGAATTCATGGCTCTAAACGACGTAGAATGTCCATGCCAAAACAATGGCTCCATCTGGCAGTGACAGCTTTTGGGAAGGAGGAATGTTCGGGAAACTGCGAGCTTCGATCGGCCGCGTTATAAATTTGACTTGCCTAGGGTATCCTAGAGAGGTCTAAAGGCCGGGCCATAGTTTTACGCCGACGGCGTAGCGTAAATCTGTTTTTCGCTTTTTTCGGCGACAGGTTCGACTCGCGTCAATCTTCGCCGTACGCATATTGTAGTACGCAAGGCGCGCTCTCT
>JADLIF010002135.1:0-32218 GCA_016648015.1 Steinernema khuongi | reverse complement strand
ACGAACACCAGATGCAGTACATGCCAATGCAGCACATGCAACCACAGCCAAGGCCCATGTAGCCAGCAAGCCCCCGCCATTCGACTTGCCGATCTTCTTGGGAAACGGGTCCCGACAACCGATCCACATATGGAAGAAGTCATTTATCTGTACTATGTTTATGTGTCTGATATAAATAAATCCTGATATAAAAAAAGTGTGTGACTCTTTCTGGAGACTATCCACAGAATTTTGAGGGTGCTTACTGTAGGTAGTAGGATTTCCCAGTATGGAGCCAGACCCCGGATTCCAGAGTCTAGTTATGTCTAGAGTCTTCCTTCAGTCTACATTTCTGTTCCTTCATCTTCTTTTTCTGGACCCCGCTATTCAATCGACATGCGAAGGAAAACATTTACCTGTATCATGCTTCTATGACTCTTATAAATAGATTCTAAGTTCGCCTACAAACGCGTCTACGCTATTTACAGAGATTCCATGGTCATATTCCAGCATCCGATCGCTCGGGCGGGTTTCCTAAGTATTCCTCGTTGAAGTGGATGACGATGACGGTGATGTCGTCGCGGTGGCTTCGCGCCATGCCAGGAGGCAGCTGCAGGCTGTCTCGGAGCCGTTCATACTGCAGGTCGGTGCCGCCGGTTACTCCTCCAAGTGCGTGTCTTATGATGTGGGTAGCGCTGTTGTCGTCGAGGGGCTTCTTGCTCTCCCCGGCCCTCCTCTCCTTAAGCTCCTTGGCTACCTGGATTGAACATAAGAGGTAATATGCGAGAATACGGTACCTGCTTACCTGCTTCAGATTTGAACCCAGCTTGGGCACGTAGGGTGTCAGAGTTTGGGTCCCCAGGTTGTGGTCGTTGACTAATCGGACGACCGTATCCGGATCCAGCCAGTCCCAGAGACCGTCGCTGGCGATGACCATGAAGCGGTCGTTGGGTGTCAGTTGGTGGTAGAAGACTTCGGGCAGGGCAGTCAGATACGGCGGAGTCAAGAGGTACTGAGGCAGCGTGTCCCCGAGCGGTTCCATGACGACCCTTTGGAGCTGAGCCGGCCACTTGTACCTGACGTCTCCGAAAGCTCTCAGGGGATACAGTTCTCCTAACAAGCGACCGCCTGAAAGTAATGTGAATCCCAGATATCTCTAGGCAAGACCGACCTCTCAAGACCGTGGTGTGCTCCGAAGCAGGATGGGCGAGTCGTATTCGCTTGACTTCGTCGGCATTCTCGATCGTGTGCGCCTTGGAGAGTTGCCGGGCGATGGTCATTCCGTGGTGGTTCACTCCCAGCACCGCAGCTCCATCGCCGACGTTTGCCACGTGTAGATGGTTATGGCGCACGTGGGCGACAGTCGCGCAAGATCCAGAAGTTGCGACACTCGCGCTCATCCTGAAGAGAAGTCGTATAACATATCCATCGTTGGTCAATCTCCCAGTGGGCTTCTTCCCTAGGGAGCTAACGGGGACTCACCTGCACACGCGGCCCTTGGCATCCGGAAGCGCCCCCTTCGCGATGTCTTCGTCGAGCGCTATAAACGCAGCCTGAATCGCCTTCCGAACGGTGCATAGGTCGGAGTCCTGGACAAACTTTTTGTGGAAGTCACGTACGTTCTTTTCGTGGGCCTGCTTGAAGGGAGGTGGAAGCCGAAAGTCGGCGCTGGAGAACAGCCACTGGAGTCTCTCCCGAAGGGGCATCTCGGCCACGGTGTGCTTCGCCAGAACCGAGGCGCAGTGGTAGTCGAAGAGCCGCGTGGAGACGTGGCGGCTGCAAGAAGCGCCGCCATGGCCGTCGAAGACGCCGAACAGGAAGGCGTTGGATGAGAGGCACTTCGAGGCGGAGAAGTAGTCCTCGATGGGGCGGTTGGCGGCCAGTTGGCACACGTCGACCCGGGCGACGGAGTCCTCGAAGAGCACGCAGCTCCGCTCGTGGGCTCGCAGCTGGGCGTCGGTGCTGCTCCGCGAGCGCATTCCACGTCGCACGATGAGCGACGGAGGTGGCGTCCTTTTCCACATTACATGTCCTCGCTACGGGAATCTGGAAGTAGAGACCAAGTTGCCAAGAAGAAACGAACAAAAGTCACGCATCACGTAAACAAGTTGCTCAGGAATGTGGCGGTCCTGGCACGCGCCGACTGGCCGGCCACAGGCGGTAACTGTGGCTCAAGTGTTATGAACTCTTTACTTGGATTAATTAGGAACAATAATTTAGGATTTGAGCATTCGAATACGTAGTGTTATGGCGAGACAGCACCATCCATGAGATGCAATAATGACTAGGAGCAACCCTTGCACAGGATGCTTTGGCCCTCTTCGAACGTCCTGCAGGGGCATATCCTCCGGACGAGCGTCGGAGGCTTAGTGGCACAGCTGTAAAGGAGCGGGTTTTCCTGGAGCAAACAGACGGTAGGGGCGTAGGTCAGCGTGGTGTTCCGCGCTTCTCCATCGCAGTGACCGAACTTTTCAACCTCTTTGAGTCTGTTTATCCTCCAGAAGAAGGTCCGCTCGCATAGTAAACCTGAAGCGCAATAATAAGTTTGTGGCATGAAAGACGGAGAACCTTCTGAAGCGCACGCTTCTTGACAGGAGAGACCGGAAGGAGCGTGGATGACACGGGCGGAAGAGAACGGAGGCCAAGTAGGCTTCGTCGTGCAGAAGTTCTGGTGGGAGATAAGGACGTGCACCCTTTGGAGCATTCCAGAGGCGGTAAATTCGTATGGTAGGTACGGTTCTGTTGGTGTCCTAAGGGCTGTCACCAGCGCTTGGCGTAAGCTGGTCGTGTTCGCCAAATCTACCGTATACACGTGCGGCTCTCCTATGAATCGCTCCACATATGGGTTTTGACTTGTGAGCTGAAAATACCAGAGTAGGAAACTTCTTCGAAGGTTAAAGTACCTCTCGTAGTGTAGGTTTATCGGCGAAAAACTTGTACGAACGCCTGGACTTGGGAGGCATGAATTTAACGTTGATAAAAACGGCCCCATTCGCAATAGCTTCAAGTGGCGCAGGACCTTCAATCGGGAATCCAAGACCGAAGAAGATCTTTGTCTTCCTCAGCAAACTGTGAAAATCGGAGCCACTTAACAAGTTGTGATTTACCACGTTCCATTTCTTCAGCGTCTCCGCTTTTCCATCAGCTACAGTACCGTGGATTGGTGTATACTCGCGAAGGATATTGAGGGCTTCGTCGGCGCCTTCCCACATGTAATTTTCCTTCGCATAAACGAGAGAAATGTTTTCGCGCTTCACTGGGGCCAACGTGGCGGTATCGAAGATTTCAACGACGAATCCGAGGAATGTGTTGTCATCGGTGTGAGGGTACATCGTCAGGAATTGTCCAAGATTCAGCTGATGACCTCCCCAGGTATTGCTGGTCTTTCCTCCGAGTTCGGATCGATGCTTTGTGAAGTATGTGTTGGAATTGAATTCTGCGTGGGTGCCGAAGCTGTCCAGGACTCTAACTCGACACCTGTGAAATACCTGAAAGTCAGTGCAAAAGAGGAAGACGACATACGATAGGGCATTATAGAAGCGTTTCAGCTTTCGACGCATCATTCGAAGGCCCATAATATCCGTAAAAATTAGGTCCACTGGGCTGTTGCCAAGGGAGTTGCAGCCGTTCAAATCGTCGGCTATCTTTGCAGCAAGACTGAAAGTTGAGTGTTCTGTAGGTTAGGGAAGTCATCACGTACCTTCTGAATGTAACTGTTTCTGTAGATATTATAAGCTTATGGCCAAGAAGATGCAGAGACGCTATTAAATCCGTCCATTGCACCAGCTCTCCCAGAGGACCACCCTTTCCCGACTTCTTTCCGAAATTCAGGCCGGTTTCCTTGCTCAGAAACCCTAGATGTAGCATAATCTAAAACAGGTAATGCAGGAAGTCCTATAGGGGCCAATTTACGGTCAGACGATGATGGTTGAACAAAGAAGGGTCCTTGTCCATGGAGCGCTTCGTGGCTTCCATCCATGTTGGCCACATCCGAGTCAGTCTTCCCTTTATCCACTCAAAATTAGAGGGATTGTCCGTCAGCAGTTGGAAAAGACCGTTAATGTCGGTCTGATTCTAAGGCAGGAAAAACAAAATAATAAGGTACTCAACAGGAAATGTACCTGATACATGCGAATCACATCGGGTTGTGCAGGTTTTCTCCAGGGCAGGACAGGGCAGAAGCTTTGCGTCTCGGAGAGGAATATCAGAAAGGAACAGTCGGACCCGTCAGCTCCATGCTGGGCGTAGCACTTATCGGTCTTCCAGAATTGGCGCATCCACAGTAGTTTCTCCTCACATTCGGGATACTTCTCATGGTCGAAGGCACGGAAGGCCGAAGAACAGTTCTTTTCTAAAAATGCTCGCCAATGACTCGTTTTTAATAAGCCTTCAATCTATAAATGAAAAATAAAGAGGGCAACTGATTTAGTGTGGCAGCGCATCTTTGCTTTAATTTATTAGGTAGTTTGATTAGGATAAGATAACTCTACCAGCAGCAGCTGTAGAAGCGGAGGAGAGATGCTCTCTGATGTGGGTCTGGATGTTCCTGCGCCGTATCTGGAGTTGGAGGTCGTCATATTCTCGACGCTGAAATCAAAAGACCGTTCTCCGGTCAAGACAAATGATTATCTCACCGGACTAGCTTCGTTTAGGTAGTCCACAGTATAAAGCAGAAAGGCAAAAAGTCCGATGGCGGAAACGAATGACATGACGAAGAAGAATCGACGCCTCGTGGATTCACGCCGGAAACTTCGGTCGAAGCGTCTCCAGAGCTCAAGAAGCTTCCAACGCCAGTGACGTCCTTTCGCCTGGGAATACGGCATCTTGCAGCGAAGATTCTTGTGGAGCTCTTTCCCTCTCCACAGACCTCACTTGAGACACTTCACGTCTGCAGACATCATCTGTCCGTCGCGGTCTTCCAAAGACGTGTCCTTTTAGGCGCGAGAGCAGCGACTGCCTGCGGGCGAATTTTCCATGTAGAAATGTCTGAGAGGTCCTGGAGCGATTATCTGTAACGAAATGCGGTTCGAATTTTCGTTTTGATACAATTTTCACACCTTCAGATGTGGTTTCGCAAATAGTTCCCGCTCGCCGAACTCCCGCTTGCTGGCAGTATTGGGAGATGCGCGGTCCCCGGCGGTTTGTGGTCCGTTTGTTTCATCTTCGACGGTTGTGTGGGTGTTGTGTCATCGTTCGCGCGGAACTCAAAAAATCTTAAAACGGGGGAGAACTGCTCTCGTGAGAGAGGTTTCGCGATATCATTTATATTTTTTGTTTCGTTCGCCGCTGAGCGCGATAAATCCTGTCGTTCCCCATGTCAATCGATTTACAAGTGATCCTCAGCTTCCAGAAGGGTTTTCTGGAACCGTTAGCAAGATGAGCTTCAATCCTAACTTCGAAGAGATTGGCACCGCGTTCATCCAACACTACTACAGCAAATTCGATGTCTCCGATATTACTGCCCGCTCCCAAGGCCTTATGGATCTGTATGATCCCGTGAATTCGTACCTGACTTTCGAAGGAAATCAAGTGCGTGGACGTGAGCAGATTTTGCAGAAGTTCTCGGTAAGAAGTCCACATCTCAAGTGTCGTTTATAATCAATAGCTTATTTCAGAATCTTACTTTTAAGACTATTCAGCGGGCTGTGACCAAGACTGACTGCCAACCACTTTCGGATGGATCCATTATTGTTGCCGTTTTTGGTCAACTAAAGGTAGGACGGATCCTTATCGCCCCTTCTGACGCTTTCTATTTTTAGACCGACGAAGATCCTGTCCAGTCGTACAATCAGTTCTTCATCCTCAAGCCCAACGGAGCGTCCTTCTACATCGCGAACGAAATCTTCCGCCTTGTTTTACACGATATGTGAATAGTTTTTCGCTTTGAGTAAATATCAGTTTCTGCTTGCTTTATGACTTGTTTCCTGATGTAGTTGTCGTTGGTATATCTCAGAAGTTTGCGAAACCTTCGGAAACTGACACTTTGTAAACAGGTGATGAACTCCACGGCGTCCAAGGGGAAGCAGGCCACTCGGGGGCAAAAGCTCATCGACACCGAGAACAGAGAGACCATCTTGTACTACTCTGCCGCCTCTCTGATCACGTCAGGCCTGTTCGCCATTCTCAACCTAGTGATCTTCACGGCCACCACCTACGAATGGGTAAATCACCAAAGGGATTGGATTCCTCTAGACCCGCGACTTTCAGCTCGGCTGGTTCCTGGCGGCTCTTACCCAGGCCATTGCCCTCTTCGCGATGCAGTCGATGCGTAAGGACGTGCGCAATCAGAAGAACCAGATAGTCGACGCAGGCATCGACCTGAACGACCCCGGCACGATTGGAGAGTAGGTGACACGCATCCAGAGAGCTTCTAACGATGACAATTCAGAAGCTGCAAGGACGCAATCATCGTCAGCGCGTTCGTCCAAATCGTCGCCTGCTTCTGGACGACGATCTTCTTCGCGTTAACCATCATCCCCGCCTACGGATTCTACAAACTTTGGACGAAGGTTCTTGGCCCGTGGTTCTTTGCCGAAGCTCCTGCTGAGGAAGTCGATGAGAAGAAGCAGAGAAAGAAGGAGCGTATCAAGTACAAGCGTTTCTAAATCTAATTTATTGTTGTTTAAGAATTTTAATTTATTGTTCCAAAATCTAATTACTAATTGTTTAAATGAATTATCCGCAGCACCAGTGTTGGAAACGCATTCACGTCATTATTGGAGTCCCTCAGTGTCTGGAGTCTGTCTGGAGTCTAAAAGCTAGGTCTAGACTCCCGCAGTGTCTAGTGTTGCAGGTGGACTTGGACACGGTTCAAAATCAGACAAGACAACCCCGATTGGATGGTTCCATCCCACAGCGTCATAGGAAGGGAAGCCCCCTCACAACACCCACGAACACATTTGGAACTGAAGACTCGAATATATTGGTTCTCGAAACGTATCAAACAATCATACCGGCATCATAGTCACCACCATAAAACAACAATACAATAACAAGATCTTAGAACAGGACAACAGATACTAGTTTCAAGATAAAGAAGAAACATAGGAGCAGAAAGGGATAAGACGCCATAAAACGGATGTTCGGCGAGGCGGCGCGTCGACTGATATTCGTAGCGAAAGCGGGGATGTTTCCGCGTGGGTATGGTGGTTCCATGAGGATGTATGCCAAGAAGCCGAGCAGAGTCCACTGGCCGTAGGCAGACGCGAGCTTCTGAGTCGTGGGAAGCGTGTTCAGGAACTCACAGAAGCGGTAGATCACACGGGTCGCGGTTTCGTTCTCGTACCACGCGGCGGGCGCCATGATCCGAGGCCTCGTCTTCACCACTTCGGAGAAGTTGAAGCGCCGTTTGCCGAGAATTACCTAGACAGACATTGCAAGACAGACAGACCTAGTCCGGCGAACCTGTTTGCGTCCTAGGGGCGTGAGGGTCTTGAAGCCTGTGGCAGGGTCCACCTGGAAGTCGGGTTCGTGGTGAGCGTCTTCTTCTTCCAGCGCCGGCAACTGGCTGTCGTCGAAGTCCACGGGAGCCGGAGCGTCCACGTCTTCGGAGAGGACTACTTTGTTGTAGTATCCCATGGCCTCCTCCAGCTTCCGGCGATCGTTGATGGTGCTGTCCCACAGGAACCGTCTCCAGCCCGTGGCCTCGGCGCGCGCCTCCAAGTAGGCGTCCCGACGTTTCGCGGCGTTCAGTCCCGTTACGGCAAGAGTCTTCAGCCTGTTCAAGAGGTTGTCCAAGTTGCAGTCGAGCAGGTCGAAGACTTCGTTCATCAGAGGCTTCTCAAGAAGTTCGATGATGTAGACGAGCGAAGCGGCGACGTGGACGTTGCAGAAGTCGACCTTCTCGAGCCGGGTGAGCAGCGTCTGGCAGGGATAGAGAATCGCAGGACGGCAGTGATCTATGAAGCTGGCGAACTCTCGAAGATCGACTCCTTGGAGAGTGCCGTAGGTCATGGAGTATCTCCACGGTCTTGTGAAACCGACCCACACATCTAAAGTAGTTAATGGAAGATAACTGTACAGAGAATGTGAGGGCTTCAAGGAGACCTTACTTACCTAGGACATTACGGTAGGTGGCGTCCATCGGCCACCGCTCCAGCACGGCATCGCAGAAGTCCTGCATCTCGTCCACCATAGGAGGGTCGTTCAGGACCCGAAGCTTGTTCCGCTGATCGTACTCGTTGTTCGTTCTCATTAGCAGGAACACGTAGAACTGCTTGATGATGAAGCGAAGGACGATGAGTTGGAGACTCGTCGGCCACCTCCGCAACGAAGTCAGTGAGGTCACCGCGCACTGGAAGAAGTTCACGAAGGCGGCTCCTTGGAGTCCCGAGTCGCCATCGTAGATCGGAGGAGGAGGGCCGGGGATGTCCACGTCACCATCTCCGAAGAGTCCACTGCTGTTCGGCTTCGGCGACTGAGCGTTGCGGAATAAGGAGCCACCGATGACGGGGTGGCCGAACATGACCTTCTCGTCGTCGGGGAAGAAGTAGACGGTGTATTCGGTGATGAGTTCGAGCGCCACTCCTCCTTGGGCGAGGTTGAACTCGACGTCGAACCGCTTGACATGTTCGAAGAGCGCGGAGAAGAACTCGAAGAAGGTGTTACGGTCATTGCACAGTGCCTAAAAGGAGGCTTTAAGAGTGGAAGGCGGTTCCTACTTAGACGCGGACATTCATCCGATGAATTAGCTCTAAAGAAGCCAAAATCAAACCAACCTTGAAAGTGTTGGTCTGCGGGCCAATCAGATGAATGATCTGCTCGAAGGCGATCCTCCCGGAGGTGGTGGTAATGGACGTAGTCACCAGGTCGACCTCCTTGTTGGCGAGAATGATGGCGATGAACTGCCTGGCGAACGCCGTCGTCTCTGCGAGGTCGAACACATCTCTTCTGGTGAGGAGTCCGTCGATGGCGCGCAGCACGACTTCTCCGGAGTCTCCGTAGGCGTAGAGTTGGTCGCCGTACTTCGCTGTGGGCGAGATGAAGGACGCCACCTGCTCCCGCGCAAAGTTAAGGGTCATCCTGGAATAGGCATGGTTACGGAGACGGTCAAGAAGGG
Source organism: Steinernema khuongi (assembly GCA_016648015.1). NCBI lineage: Eukaryota > Metazoa > Nematoda > Chromadorea > Rhabditida > Steinernematidae > Steinernema > Steinernema khuongi. The sequence goes on along the minus strand of JADLIF010002135.1, from coordinate 23,181 downwards.
ACAGTGGCTATTGGACGACACGAGAGAGAAGAAGCAAAAGGACCTAGGGTCTGTTTTTGAGCCAGGCTTCCTTTGGCTCGAACCGGATTCGGAAAACCCTAATCTTGATCACTTAAACAACCAGATCTTTGAATGACGTTCTGGAGCCCGTTCAGCTGGCTTCAGATACAACACAGCGGAATTCTGATGCCAAATAGGATTCCCCTTCGAATCGACCTAAGGAGATTTCGAAATTTTGGGCTCAATCCAAGGAATCGGGCTAAAAGAACGCCCCTCCTAGGCTTCAAGCTTCAAACGACTGAAATCAAGAAGGTGGATAGCTCAGGAGCAAAGACAGACCGGTCCTATCCAGGCGACGCACACTGCAAGCCCCGAGAACCTCCTCCAAGCGAAACCTCTCCCGCGAAGGACCTCCTCGAGAATTTCAAAAATCCCCTCTTCGCGGTGCGAACACCACCTTCCCTCATCGGCCACTCAGGGCAATCTGTTCAAGACCATCTGCTCCGAAGAACCCCTTTTGCTCTCGGGCTGACACTACAGTCCGCGTCGCCCGGTCGAGTTCGTGACGGTCGCGACGCGGCTTTTCAGCGATGTCGGTGTTCGGGAAGCGTGGCAAGGAGAAGAAGAAGGAGAAGTCGCCGACGGAGCGCGACGACTCCGAGCGCGGAAGCGTCTCCACCGGAGAGCTGAAGCCGCTCCGCTACGTCTTCGGCGTTCCCCTGGGTACGTCGGCCTTCCCGATCTAACTAGATCCTCCGTTCAGATGACGCCGTGAAGCACAGCAAGAGCCACGATGGCGTGCCGATTCCGGTGGTCGTCCGCCAGTGCCTGGATTTCGTCGACGAGAAAGGCGAGCTTCGGATCCCCGAGGGTTTAGGAATATCAAGATCTCCATCTTCTTCAGGACTGGACCTCGAAGGAATCTACCGTATCTGCGCCCCCAAGTCGCGTCTTGACGAGATGGAGCGCTCCGTGAACGAGTCGGGCGGCCCGCTCGTCTTCTCCGACGCCCATGACGCCGCCGGGCTTCTGAAGCGCTTCTTGCGTGGACTGCCCCACCACGTGCTCACCGACCAGCTCCGGAGCGAGTTCGACCGCGTGGCCCAGGAGTGTCCCTGCGCCCCCGACGACTTCTGCCGCTGCTTCGTCGTCGACGTGCTCAAGGCGCTCCTCCGGCGCCTGCCCAAGGAGAACTACTTCCTGCTCGCCTACGTCTGCATCCACGCCCAGATCGTCATCAGCCACGTGGGTTGCCCCTTCCCAGGCCCTTGAGATAGGGGAGTGAAGGGTGTTCCAAGTCGAGATCAAGTCCCGCACTCCTCCCAAGAGATCCCTTCTCCAAAGCCACCTTTAGTCCGCGTCCAACAAGATGACCGTACCCGCGCTGGGGGTCATCCTGCAGCCCGTGCTCAACCTGAGTCGGAACGTCGTGCGCATCTTCCTCTACAACGCGACGAACCTCCTGTGCCGCGAGGGTTCTTCGGACTCGGTGGGCCTACTCGTTTATCACCAATAAATAACCAACAACTGCAGATGAACTGCCTCTTCGACGACGTCGTCTTCAAGCGGTTGGTTTCTCCTTCGTCTCCTCGGCGCGTTCTTCTATGTCGCTGAAACGTGGCGGTACACTCTCTCCGAGCTGCATATCCAAAAAGGACACTTTTGGATCGTCAAAAGTTAAAAATCTGGGGTATTTTTATATCTAGGAGTCAAAACGCACTTTCTTGTGGACAGAGCACTATCCCAAGAATTTAAGGCCAATAGAGCTCAACAAGAACCCCCTTCTTTGTTCTAAGTTTTGGGTATGCAGATCTTAGCCCCCTCCTCCTTCGCTCACCTCATCTTTACGGCCCCCGGCTCCTGCGCTTTCTCCGTCATACGCCGCTTCTAAATCAAGGGTTACTGTAGCACTACGCGCCTCCGACCAACCCTCAAGTGTTGGATTACTGTAGCGATGATGGCGAGGGAGATAAGGAGCACGGAGCCCACAGTGGCGAGGCTGATCCACCGCCGCTCCGAGTCCGTCTTGAAGTCGTCGGCCCAGCGCGCGTTAACGTCGAAGTCGGGCACGTTTCGGTTGTCCTCGAGGAAGAAGGAGGTGTTTGTAGAGCCGTCGCCCACCAGGAGGGACTAAACTGGGGCTTTGGAAGAGCGCCTTGAGGCTACCTACTCCTAAGTCAAAGGTGCTGTTCTCGAAGAGGTCCTCGGTGTCGTTGGAGGCCATTGTCGTCGGCTCCGGAGTAGTCGTGTCCATATCCTCGTTGTACCTGAAAGTAGCTACCGTATCCGAGGCTACCGTAGCCCTGCGGACTCTTGCAGTTCCTCCTCCTTGAGGTCGAACAGCGAGCGGGAGCGGAGCGAGAAGGGGCGTGAGCAGATGGTGTTGTTGGCGTTTTCCAACAGGAACTCCTTCTTCTCCTCGAAGGCGCGTCGGTACTTCTCCTCGATCGCCGCCACCACTTAGAAAGGTTACGGTAGAGGCCGTTCCACACGGTAACCTACATGAGTAGATCTTCTTCTCACAGATCCAAGGGTTGTCCGAGAGGTCGAGGACCTCCAGCGCTTCCAGGCGCGTCAAGAAGGCGCCATCAACGCTCCTCAGAAGGTTATCGTTGAGTCGGAGCACCCTGAGCTTCTTAGCCTTCTCGAAGACCACGGACTCCACGCCCAGCAGTTCGTTGTGGGACAGATCCAGAGTCTCCAGAGCCTCGACGCCGTCCAGGAGTGTGGGTGCCAGCTCTCTGACCTTACAGCTACTAACGTTGAGAGTTTTGAGCGTGGCGAGACCCTCGAAGGCGCCTCCCCCGATTTTACCCAGCTTTGGATTGTTCGCTAGCTTTAAGTCCTTGAGGGAGTTTCCTAGAGGAGCGAACGCGCCTGTCGACAGGTTCTTCAGCTCGTTCCAGCCGAGGTCGAGCGTTTCGAGACCTAATTTCGCACGAAGATCATACCTAAGCTCCTTATAACTCACTTTTGAGTCCGTTCCACATCGATGCGTTCACAGATCTCAAGTAGTTTCCTTCCATGGAGAGCCTTATGAGCTTCTCCGCGTCCCGGAACGTTTCATTGGCGACCGATTCCAGAAGGTTGAGGCGGAGATCCAGCTGCAAGAAGGCATAGGTCGCCTGCTAAGGCTACTGTACCTGTTTAAGGTGGCGAATTCCGAGGAAGGATTCGTTCCCAAGGGACTTTAGGCTGCATCCCTTCAGGATCAGAGTCTCCAGATTCTCGTTCTTCTCGAACTGGCCGTCGTAGAGACTTGTGACGCCGTCCATCTTGGTCATGTCCAAGACCTGAGGCATAGTAGGTTTTGGGCTTAGGCAGAAGGACCTACCTGGAGTCCGTTCAGTTTCTGGATCTCTGCGATGACCGTTTCATTCGCGTAGTTATGCTCCCCCAGAAGGAGCGTCTCTAGGGAGCGGAGTCCGTCGAAGGCGCCGTCCTCGGCCGCGTTAATGAAGTTCCCTTCGAGGTTCAAGTAGATCAGCTGAAGAAGGTTTTTATCGCGAGATGATTCACTTAAGGGCTCACGTTCTCCTTGTTTTCCAGGGGACGCGCCTCGATCGTCGTTATGAGGTTGTCGGGGAAGGCCAGCTTCTTGATCGCACGGAGCGGACGCACCGCCGCCGGGAGCTCCTTGAGACTACAGTCGAAGACGCTGAGGGTGGCGAGCGAAAAAGCGAGGTGCTCGAAGGCGTCTTCCTCGATTTGTAGGCCGTGTGCCCCACACTGACCGACAACGAGCTCCTGGAGCGAAGGGCCCATTTTCAGGGCGAGTTCCTTCGTCAGGAGGGCGTCCTTCCATCGGAGGTGGTTGATGCTCACCTAGGGACTCAAGAGTAGGGTCCTTTATGGGAATCTCGGGCTGTACCTGAGTAAGCTTAAAGTCAGAAGCGTTCACAGCCTCTAAGGCGCGCTCCAGCTGCTCGGAGTCGGAGCCATAGGTACAGAAGAGCGCCGCCACCAAGTTCTTTGGTTCAGCGCGGCAGAAGCAGAAGTCCGTGGCGGCGGACGCATTCTGCCGGAGCTCCTCGAGGTCAGCGCAGCCGGGGATGGGCGAGGAGGCGAGCAAAAGGCTCGGCCCCAATAGCAGCGCCAGAGTTACAAGTAGGCGCATGGTGACAGCCGAAGAAGACGATCGCGTCTTTGTCCGACCCGATTTGGGGCATCCCGGCGATCGCGCGCCGCGCGGTGACTCATCCGATATCCTTCTTCATCGCCGTCTTATTCCTCCTGTCCCCTTGTTCTCCTTCTTCTGCGCGTTGGAGTTGGGGAATGCGCACCCGGCTTTTTTTCTAGGAGAGCTTCTTCCACTTCCCCTTCGTGTTTGATCTCTCTCCTTTCCCACCTTCTTCCCACGCTAGTGACGTATCTCCTCAGATATGTGCCTCCCCGGGAGCCCCACGACATCTGCGCGAACCCGCCCGACTCCTCCGAGGAGCTCCGCGCCGAGATCGACAAGCAGATCAGCGTGCTCAATGAACTTCATGACAAGGTGGGCCAGTGTCCCGCGGAGTACGGTAGTCGCAGAGATTCTTTAGATCACTGAGCTGAACAGGCTGAAGCTGGACGGACGTGTGGAGGAGCAGAAGATCTGGGACATCCAGACGGCGATTACTGCAATGAAACGGAAGGTAAGGAGCTCCAGTAGGTCTTGAACAGGGGCCAGGAGACACTCTGGTGGAATAGAGCTGAAGAAGGTCCTTTAGTCGGAGTGAAATGGAAAGTGGATCTGACCAGGAAGTGTCCATCAGATTGACAGATAGTGCGCTTCTACAGTACTTCACGCAGTACACCGTGCTTCTACAGTACCCCTGCTCCCTTCTCAAATCCCTTTTCCAGCTCCGGGAGCTCTCGGCGAAGCGAAGCGACGAGAGCGGGAGCGTGGAGGTGGACGAGGCGCGCTCTTCCCTCTCCTCTTCCCAAGAACGCGAGCCTGGACCCAGCATCAACATGTTCGAGGAGAAGCAGCTGATGGCCACCCACAGCGCCCTGCTGGAGGAGATCGCCGCCGAGAAGGAGAAGGTGCTTCGGCTGCTGGCGGCACTCCACCAAGCGGAGACGCCCTCTCCAAAGCCTTCTCCCGAGGACAACGACTTCTGGCGCGCCGAGTACGAGAAGGAGGCTCGTAGGAGGGACGCTCTTGTGGAGGAGATCGCGGCCACACGTAGAGAGTGTGCCAGTCTTCGCGCCCAACTTGAGTTCGCCGCCCTCCGGCCCTCCTCCCTCATCGTCACCAAGTTCTGAAGCTGTACATAGAAGGCTACTGGACATCCCCACACTCTTCTAATTTATGCGTAATTTATTTAAATGGATCAATGAAATATTTATTCGACTATAACTCGGTATACTGTAGATTCTGGAGCATTGGTAAGCTGTGTGCTCCTGTGGGAGTTCCTTGGCTTCATTCTGAACCCTTATGTTGAGCTCGGACACACTCATACACCACGCAGCTACTGTATAACTCACTGAACACGCTGAAACTGAACAATAAATGTGTTTTAAGGGGGATTTAAGATTCTACCACATTGAAGATCACTGAAGATGAGTCCGGTATACTGTAGATTATGGAACTCTTTGCTAATGTGGGTGTTTCTTACACCCAAGCACACCATGTGACCCTCACAGTTACCTACGAGGACCACAAACACTCAAAAAGGGAACAAAGAAGCTCAGAACCAAACACAGGCTTGGTCACACATTCCTCGCCGCGTTCCTGCACCGTTCCGTCGCTGGCAGGCGCAATAAAACCCTCGTCTTCGCGAGCAAAACCTCTGCTGTCGGCGTCGCCACTTCTAATCCGCCGGCGTTGCCGCGTGCGCCCTTATCAGTCCGCGTTTATCGTCTTCTCAGCGAGCGGTCGGCGATGCGAGAGGACTTCTACCGACAGGTCGTCAACGCGCTGCTCCTCTCCGAATCCGAGGCCCGCGGCGGACGCACCTACCAGCTGGTCGAGCATCTCAAGCAGGTCCGTGTCCAGGATGAGATGGGTTGGGAATGGCCTGGGCTGTTGGGAGTTTCGGCTCGCTTTTAGGTTGCATTTTCACGTTTAGCATCTTTTGTGGTTATCCGCATGGGGGTAGGGGACAAGGGCAGTTTCTAAAGTACAGCTCCATTCCCTAACCTAACTCTAACGGGCTCTAAAGGCCGGGCCATAGTTTTACGCCAATGGCGTAGCGTAAATTTGTTTTTCGCTTTTTTAGGAGACGTGTTCGACTTGCGCCAATCTTCGCCGTACGCATATTGTAGTACGCGAGGCACGCTTTCAGATAATAGCAAGAACCGGAGCAACTGTGCGCTATTCACTTCGTATTTGCTATTTTTACTTTACGCCGCTTTACGCCTGGCGTAAAGTGAGGGAAAACCTGGCGTAAAGAAATGCGCCATGCCTGTCGCACAGTTGCGCTGGTCCTTGCTATCATAAGAAAGCGCGTCTCGCGTACTACAATATGCGTACGGCGAAGATTGGCGCGAGTCGAACCTGTCGCCGAAAAAAGCGAAAAACAGATTTACGCTACGCCATCGGCGTAAAACTATGGCCCGGCCTTAACAGACGGAGGGTAAAGTATTGGGTTGATGCATAAGTCTTGACGCTTTTTTGGACGAAGAATATTTTCTGATTGTGTAGGAGTACAGAAACGCAAATTAGTGCGCTGTGAAGAGCAGTCTGTCCTCTCCATAGCTGTATATGGCCTACCCTCATTTGATTATTTATTGCTACTTCACAAGTGATTTTGTTCACCCTACCCAAAAATGTCCACCCTAGATTACCGATATGCCATCCAAAAAAAAATTCGTATAGAATTTAACCGTGCACCAGACGATAGCTGTCACATACTACGTTTATAGAAAGGGTCTAACGTCTACAAAAACGTGTGAAAGAATTTTCACCAACTTTCGAAGTGGGGACAACTGGGATCCATGGTCAAAATTTTATCACAGGGAATGAATATACTGAACGTAGGGTAGGATATTAAACGAACCAAATTATAAGAAGTGGTGCATAGCACGGTAACACTCTTAGCTACCGTCTACATAAACCGTGTTGTGAGACATGTGTTCTTTCCCGAGAAAAGGAACAAAATGTGGAAAAAATCCGATTTCAGCCCCACCACGGAAAATGGCACTTTTCAAAGTTGACCCTTTCTACCCTCCATATATTAGCTCAATAAAATTCTCTGTCAGCGAGGGTATGGCCCGGACCGCGCTGCATTCGATCACTTCTTTTCTGTTCCTGTGAGGAACGAATGAGGTGGTAAACAATTGATTTTAGATGAAAAAGTCAAAAACGGTGTCCCAAAAGTTTTCGACCCTAAACATCCCTTATTCTAAGAATTTGGGGTGCGCCGTTCAGCTGCGATAAGTACATGAACTATACATTATTACGGTATATAAACTCAATCTTAGTTTCAATCAAAATACCAATAAACAACGGTTTCAAAATGCGTCAAGACTTATGCATCAACCCAATAGATTAGAGCCTTGACAGCCCAAGCTCTGTCATCCGACTCCTCCTCGCTTCTAGGTCACGAATCTTCCGGAACACCTCCACAATGAGATCCTCAACGACGTGGAGCACTCCGTAGGCGATTCCTGAGTTCCCTCCAGAACCTCCTCCTTCTTCCAGATCCGCTTCTCCTTGGAGCTGACGATCCGAAGCCGTCGCACGGAGACCTTCGTGGTCGTAGTGGAGAAGGCGGCGAACGCAAAGTTCTCCAGGGAGCACCGAGTGGCTGCCGAGCGGCCCAAGACCCTGTAAGTGCCCGGCTTGTCCTGTATACGGTAGTTCCAGGGACATCGGCGAGTCGAACTCCGTGCTTCTGCGAGTGTTCGCCGTGGAGGACGAAGCGGACAGCTCCCCGACGGGTCTCACCACGACTCCGGGGAAGAAGTCGATCCGGAAGACAGACTCCTTCTTGAAGCGGTGGGTCCGCTTCCATTCCTGCAAGGGAGAGGGCTTCGTCATCCAGCTGAAGGACTTCCAGCTCTACAAGGAACACCGCGTCGCCCTCCCGAACGACGCCGTCTGCACGTTCACGATTACGGTAGGTGGTTACGGTAGGCTTGGACTTGTCATAACCTTCCAGAGGAAGTCGGAGTTCACCGCCGATGGCTTCCCGGTCGAAGGCTTCGTCGAGCTCCTTCGCCTCGTCATGCACTACAACTACGAGCTCTTGACAGAGGTTAGGGGTTACGGTAGTGGTCCTGCGACGACTGTTTTAGAGCGACATCGCCCTGAATCCGAAGTATGCCGGGGAGCTCTGCGACTCGTCAGACGCCCTCCTACGGCAGGTCTGTCACCTCTACAGTATCCAGATCCTCTCACGGCGACTCATGTAAGTCTCGTCGGGAGAGCGTCCTTAAGAAGGTCCCTCCTTCAGCACCCTAGCCGTGATGCTCGAGTGGAAGACGAGCGAGATGGCGATCGACAGAAGCGCCGTCGACAACCTCCTTCGGCAGATCCGGAGCTGCTCGCACAAGACGGCTTCCGAGGCGCGCGAAGCTGTGAGTCTGATGTTCAGGGGAATCCGTGCAGGACCCTAGGATGTTCCAGAGCGAACTCCTGAGCAGACAAGCCGACGAATTCGTGGAGAAGCTGATGACGAAGTCGAAGACGGGCCTCTTCTTCCCTCCGGAGAACTCCAACTTCCTCTACGAGTTCACCTGTTCCATACAGTAAGACAGCCGCGGTCTCGAAAGGATTACGGCTTTGCAGGCAAGCTCTCAACATCTGCAACCTGGAGATCTGGCAGCACCACGCGGACCTCTGTCCGATCCTCGACGCTAAAGTGCACCTCGAGAAGCTCATCCAGGTTGGTGACCCCCTCTTCTGATCACCTACCGTAACCTCAGAGGGACGCGCAGACGTGGATGGAACAGCAGGAGGCGAGTGGCCTTGAGGAGGTATGCGCTACGGTGGACGGACTGCAGACGATGTTCCGCCAGTTCGGCCACAAGTACGCGCTCTTCTTCAACCAGTTCAACGTGTCCTACGCCCATGCGGTGCTTGAGGCTCTCGACGCGAAGGTGAGTCTCGCTGTGGGGTCCCAAAGATCGGCTTTAAGAGATCGAAATTAACTCAAAACTTGAAAGCATATTGATAAGAAGTCTCAAGAAGCTAGAGGAGAGGCGGATTAGCTCGTACTAGGTCATCTAGAGCACGTGGAAGGTGCTTCTTGTAGGACCTTTTCCTAGTCACCTGTTCCCTGAGGCTTCTTAGGGCTTCTAGCTTGACTTTCAGCTGAGCGACGCCGTCTGCGCCTCTCTGAAGACTGCCACCGAGAATCTGGACCCTCGGAACCGCGAGGAGCTGACGACGTTCACCAAGAAGTCGATGCGTCTCTTCGACGGAGTGCGCACGCTCCTCGTCTACGCCAATAACCCTCCGTAAGTAGGACCCCCAGTGGACAGTCGTCCACAGAGCCGGGCTTCTCGGGTTCGCCTTCTGTGTTCTGAAAGAATCCCTTGCAGGTCCCTGAACCTGAACTGCTTCGAGGAGTGGTTCGAGGCGGCGTGCGTCTTCTGGACCTACGCGTGGCGAGGCATGGTGCGCGCCTGCGTGACGAAGGCGGTGGCGGCCGACCAGGACGACGGGAACGTGCTCGAGTCGGCGGTGATGCTCCTGGGCCTCTGCAAGGCGCTCTGCGACGACCTCGTCCGGCTCCGTCCCACGCGGCCTCGCATCCTCCTGACCTGTGTCCTCAAGACCACCAGTGTAAGCTTCAAAAACCGCTTCAAAGACCCTCCAACGCTACTCTAGATCCTCTCGGACAACATGGTCTCCTACGCGCTTCGGCTCCGGGAGACGCTCCGCGACTCCTCGCCCATAGGTCGTGTCGTCCGCGTCGCCAACAGCGTGGAGCACGTCCAGCTGCAGCTCACCACAAACTACCATCGCTTCTTGCGCCTGGACCGCCTCCGCAACCACCTCGGCGACCAGGAGTACACCGCCGCGCAGACCTCCATGACCCACATGTTCGCCGCCTCCCAGAAGGTAGGAAGGGGCCTGGAGTTGAACAGGAGTATAAGAGGGACGCCTGTTTCAGCTAGAGCCCTTGAGTTGAAGGGTATAAGGGTACAGAACGTGGATAGAAAGCTATACTTCTGCATCAAATCGCAGATGTTTAGGAAAAAAAGAGTCCAAAGCAAAAACGTATCTGAAAACCAACTTAAAAGTTAAGTCAGAACGCATTCAAGTCCAAAGAAGAACACAAGTGGACTCAAAAACCAGCTTGGTTCGAGCAGCGCCCAGCTTCTAAAACTGTCATGAAAATAGCCAAATTTTGGAGGTTCCTTCTTCTACCATTTCTCTCACTGACCACCTCCTAGACGTGCGTGGCCGTGGTGGACGAGCTTGTGGAGCGTGCCTGCTTCCTGAAGCGCGACTCGATCCTGGAGCACACCGAGGCGATCACGATGTACCCGGCGGAAACGACGAAACGCACCATCGTGGGTGGTCCTCTCCCTACCCCTAACCTGTGCTTCAGAAGTCGTACATGCGACAGCTGCTGGCGAGCGAGCGCGCCGAAGGTCTCCTCGCCTACTTGGAGCGCAGCGTCTCACACGTGGAGACTTCTTGTCTCCCTTCGCTGTTCGGGAGGGCGCACGACGCCCTCTGGAAGGTGGTGGAGAGCGTCGTCCTGGAGACGCTCCTCTTCGGACAGCCCGCCGAGTACTACGTCGAAGTCGAGGTGCGTTGGGTTTTGTGGGAATCTATGCGACCGAGGGCTGGCAAGCACGAACAAACATGAACAAGTGCCAAGCACTTCCTTTTTTCGTCAAGGAACAAGAAGCAGATGAACTTCCTGTTTCTGGGCCTACAGTAACCCATGGACTGAGAGGCACCTCTGGGGCAATCCAATATAAGTAGACCTGAGATGAAGAAGCGATAAACGGACACTGGGAGTAATTTTCAAATGTTTATTCGATTTCTATGGGAAGTGAGCACAATGGGTGAGCGAGGGTCAAACGGAGGACTGCTTCATCTCGATGAGGATGCAGTGCTTGAGCTCCGGGAGTTGACGGAGGGCCGCCTGCATCTTGAGGAGATCCTTCAAGGTTGTGTATTCCTTGCATCCTCGAGGGCTCTTCGCAGGAGTTGTGTGGTCCTTCTCGCTTCTGGTGGGCGTATTGCGTTTCCTGGCCCGGAAGAGCGACCGGGAGAAGGGGCCGACAGATCTGGCGAAGGGCTCCTCTTCGGCTGGTTGCTTCTCGCGTGTGGCTTCGCCGGTCCTTCTGGCCTCACCTGGAGCCACCTTGTTTGTGCTGGCCGATCGACTCCAGCGGTGCACTCGAGAAGGGGCGAAGGTACGAGAGTCGACCTTCTTGAAGCGCCCTTCTAGCCCATTGGGAGGAGAGCCTGGCTCTTGTCCACAGTATGAGGCTTGGACCTTCTGTTGCTTGAAGCTGGGAAAGAACCAGAACATCTTGAGTTATTGGCGATTAAGAGTGAACCGAAGTGATAACTAGACCCCTTAAATACTCTTCTAAAGTGATATCTGATGCCTAAAGCGATGCCTTAGGGACCTACTTAGCATTAGCGTCACTTAAGGCCGGGCCATACTCCGCATCACAGACGCACGCGCGTCAGTTTTTGTTCGACGTGCGTCCGAAAAACTGACGCGCGTCGAACAAAAACTGACACGCGTGCGTCTGTGCCGCGAAGTATGGCCCATGCTTTACGATGTGAGCATCACTTTGGAGTAGCTTCGTAACGGATAGTAAAACAAAGAAAGAAACTGAACAAATACGCCACTCAAATCCATCTACAGTACCCCTTTCAGAGGGACTGCGAGCGCATCTGCCGCCTCCTCGACGTCCCCTTCCAGAAGAACGGAGTCCTCGGACAACGCATCCACCTGAACAAGATGTCGACGCAGGACGTCGCCCTACAGTACTACTCGGTGCTCGCCGAACTCTGCGCCGGGTGGCCCAATCGACGCCAGGCTCCCGACGCGAAGCCTATGGTGCCGAAGGTGATGATGCGGCTCGGCTACTTGCGCTCCTCTGACCGGCAGATCATCCTCCACGTCCACAGTAAGCGTTTAGTCCTGAAGGGGTGCCTTCTTCTCTAGGGGTCCCAGGGGACAGGGCTCTAGCGTCTACAGTAACCCTCATGTGTCCCTTCAGTCCTCAACGGGTTCGACGTGCCCATCCTGGACCGCATCACGCAATCCTCGGACCCCTACGTGCGCCTCGAGTTCTACCCGCGCTGCTTCTTCCCTCTGGTCGACTTCCCTGCCCAGACGACCAAGATGAAGAAGCAGACGCTGCGTCCCTGCTGGAACGAGACGTTCCAATTGTGAGTCCCCGACGCCCAACCTCCCGACTACGGTAGTTCCAGCCTGGTGCCCGAGGAGCTCTTCTTCACGAACGGCGCCTGCCTCTGCTTGAGCGTGCTCGACCACGACGTGCTCTCCTACAACGACCTCGCCGGACAGGCGCTCATCCCGCTCGCCAGCATCAAGCGCGTCAAGAGTCTCTCCTCGAAGCACCTACCGTACCCCACGACGATGGCGTTCCCGCTGCCCACCGCCCGCCAGTACACCGAGTTCTTCCGCATCCTGAAGGAGCGGAGCGGGAAGGACGCGCTGGCCCGGGAGATCTACAACTACGAGAAGTACGTCCGCGACTACCGGCTTCTGCCGCCGGACGCGCTCGACGAGAAGGAGACGAGGGCCGAGGCGAAGCACATGTTCTCTGCCAAGATCAAGGACTTCTTCCGGGAGGTCGTCCATTGATAAAAGAGGCTTCTAGAGAGATACAGGGTTGTGTGGATTCTTGGGACAATGGATCCCAGAGGGAATTTGCTTGAGGGTACTTCTCGTCGTTGCTCTCTGGATCGGTAGCTTTCTGAACCTGCTTACCAGATGCTCTTTCCCTCATAAAACTGGCTTCTGCTACTGCTTTCCGTTCCTGGTAATCAGATTCAGAGGAAAAAAACGCCAATAAGAAGCTTATATATAGATGAGCTCACCCGCGTTGCTTTTGGAGAACTCACCCCCGGTCAAAGTAAGACCTTCTACGAGCATAGAAATAGACATAATAACTGTTCCGGAGCCTGAACCGGAGCATTGCGGGCGTTACTAGGATTCCTCTGCTTTGAATCACAAGAAGTTGCTGTACCTAAGCGTCGTGGCCTTCCTTTAAGGGTTGGTGCCCTGGCCTGTTCCTTTGGTTAGAGTTGAATTGCATATTAGAATCCAACAAAAGAAACGCCTCTGATACAAGGCGAAACACCGGGAGGGCGATTTTACGGTCAATCTCTCTTGTCCTCGGGATCCATTGTCCAAGTGCAGTGTGAAGAGGTCGTGGGAAACTCCGGGCGATCGAGATCAAGGACGACATCCCCTTTTCGAGACTTCTTCGCCGTTCCAGATCCACTTGAACCCCCGCTGAGAGCGAACCCTTCCGAAGGGCCCCTTGATGTGGCGTGCAGTCGCACGTATAGTTAGTTCCCCGCGCCACTTGTGAATTGTGATTTATGCGCGATTTATGCGATCGCCAACGCGGCGGAACCGTTCGTCGGCTCCACTTCGACGTCACTCGCCGGAGTCGGACACCGCTCTCCAGATGGACTTTCGGGCCGTGATTATGGAAGCGGGATAACGTGCCTAAGAGGATCAGAGAAGGATCAGCGGAACGAGTCAGGTGGCGTTTCGAAAATTGGAATCTGTAAATGTGTACGAGGATGCATCGCCCTTCCCGGACAAGGACGACCTTCTAGGTGACACACAAGGAACATGCATACATAGAAGGGAAAAGTTCACCACATGATGAGGTAGCTAGAGCCTAGAGACTCAAATTAGACCGCTCTGAGGTGCTTCAGATGACGTCACACCCCTGATAGATGGAACTTATTGTGATGCTAATCACCGGTGCAGTCGTAACTCTGCAGTAGTATCCGCGAAACCGATCAAAAGAAGAAGAACTAAGACAAAAGTTGAAAGGAATTGGCATCTGACTTCGTGGAGCATCTGTTCTTCGAAGCAACATAATTCGTCTTCTTTCCATATTCAATGAGTGAAGGGTTCTTTTGGTGTCCTGTTGGACATCTCGAGAAGGGAGTTTTAAATCGTCGTTTCCAGAATCGGACTTATGAAGGTCCATTCGTATTCTTTCCTTCCCTACCCAGAGCCGGCGACTTTCACAGTTAAGGCGCTCTGTAGAACCCTCTGTAGGCGGTTCTTCCAGAACCCACTACAATTTATCAAAGTAGGCATTGGCTTAAGACGTTAACTTAAAAAAAATAAATCGACAAGTGGATGCCTTTTGTGTCCTCACTGATATCATCATTGAATCTGATAAATCTGGCTCTGAATCTATGACCTTATCTTGAACTGCCCCTATGAGCTCTCTCTGAACCCTGCCGGCCCCTCATTCCCGAGAACATCGCAAATCTGTTGTCCTCCGGCGCACTCTTTTGATTTTTGGCGTTTGTGCTCGCCGGGGAAGTGCGCGGTGGAACCGGTTCCGAGTCTTTTGGAAGCGCTCCGTGAGGGAACACTGCAAAGGACTTTCGCGTCGAGCGCTTTTGGGAAACAGTCGATCACTGTAGCCTTGGTGCCAGGGCTGTCAAATCGCATCACATCGCGTCGAATGGAACATGTGAAGGTTCTGTTTGGTCGGATTGGGAATGTTCGGTCCTATTGGGAGAGAAAACAAGCATCGAGGTCGATCTACAGTTCCCCTTTCCGTCCTATCCTGAAATGGGAGTTTTACTAAAAAGAGGGTCTTACAAAGTGTCGGGTATTGGTAAATCCCGGTCAGATTAACCTGGAAACAGTCCAAATGCCTTCTGGCGCTTGGAAGCATCAGAATTAAGAAGTAAAACCCGTAAGAATCCACACGCCAGGCTATCCATACCCTTGAAGTACTCCTTCTACGTTCGTCCCCTACAACTCTGCAACTTTCCTTGTTCTCTCTCCCTCAAGAACTTCCCCCACGCTCCCCATATGTTTGCAGAGCGCCCAAAACAATGCGTGCTAATTTGGCGCCTCCCGACGCGCCCCTCCACGCGCCCGATCGAATCGATGGAGCGGGAACCAGTCGGAGCTGCGCCACTTTCGGCAGATTGGATTAACGAATTCGCGATCGATTCCGTCGACGTATCGATCGTATCTCCGGGTGTGATCGATGGCGACAACCCCCGTCGCCCCCGGTGGCGGCGCCTGTAAACAGTCGTGGCGGCAGGCGGTAATTGCCGGTGACCCTTCATGCCTCGCGGGAGACCTTGGCCTGGGTTCCCACGGAGGCCGCGCGGGGAACATGGAAACGCGCGGCGGGACCCATCCATCACCCCACGACACGGGGCGACGACACTTCGGAACAGGTTCCGCTGGCTCAGCTGTTGCCACTTCAGGACCTAAGGCAGACGCTCCCACGTGGGATGCCGGGGAAGAAGAAGGAAAACAGGCTGAAGAAGAGGACTCGAGTGACACAAGTGGAAGTGAGTCGATCTTAAGTGGGAGACATGACCTGGAGCATGAAGCAGGCCTTGAAGGAGGCTTCTTTGCTTCGATTCGCCTTCTTGCACGGAAGATCCAAGGCTTGGATCAAACTGTAGATAGAATCGATCGCCCTTGCTTCCAGGGGCTCTGCAGCACTTCCACAACTCCAAACTACACCCCCCTCACGCACCAGAGGAGTAGCGCCTCCCTCCGCTACCGTAACCCGGCGGCAGCTAAACGCGGCAAGTGGCCGCGCGGGGCGACGGCCGCGGGGAGGGGCGTCGCGGGCGCGGCGACTGTCGCGACGCGCGACCGTCGCCACCGATCGACTATTTCGTGCGCCGACTCCGCAGCCTCCGCAGCACTCCGATGAACTACGTCCAGGGACTCCTGGGGGCGATCTCGCCCCTTCCGGACGGCGACCTCTCCGACCGCCTCAACTACGCCTACACCACCACCGTACTCGTCTTCTGCTCGGCCTTTATCACCGGCTGGAGCTTCGTGGGTACACCCATCCAGTGCTGGTTCCCCGCTTACTACAAAGGTTCGTTCTTTTGTGATTCTGAGCGGAGAAAACGGCGAAGTATTCGTGTTTTGTTGAATCCGAAATTCCTGAGTTTATCGTCCAAAGAAGGAGCTCTGGAAACGCCCTTAGATTGGCCCATTTCCAGCTAGAACTTATTTGGGTGTTATAGCGAAGGATTTTTGGGATTTTCACCAGATCAAGGTCGATTTCTATCGATTTACTGTATTCCTATGATCGCTGAAACTAGAGCCGATGGCTTCCAGGATCCAGGAATTAAATCCCTATCATATAGGCCTAGCCTCTAGTGGAAAGCAATTAGAATAAAAGTAGAGAATTACAAGGTTCAAGTCGTTCAAAGTAAGACCGAATTCGTGGTGGGACTAGCCAAGCTTTCAGAGTCCTTGAGCCTACTTTAAAGACTCTCGAACTCCTTTCAGGATGGTGGATAGAATACGCGTTAGATTACTGCTACGTGCAGAACACCTACTTCTTGGGGTTCACCGAAACGAAGCCCAGCAACTACTGGGACATCGCAGAGCACATCATCCCCATCCCGAAGAACGTCACCGAGCGTGACGAGAAGCAGATTGGTGGGTTCTTCTAAGCCCTTCCTTATCCTGACCCTCACCCCTCTAGGCTACTACCAGTGGGTCCCCTTCATCCTGGCCCTGCAGGCCCTGATGTTCTTCTTCCCGGTCCTCCTCTGGCGCTCCATCTACAACAGCTCAGGTAGGCGTTGTCGTGGCGAGACCCTCATGGCCCCTCAGGCATGAAGGTGAAGGCGATCGTGGAGACGTGTAGCCTCAAGGCGAACATCGACCCTTCGGACCGCTCCAAGAACATGAACGTCATCGCCAAGTTCCTCACCTACGAGTACGAGGTGTCCGACCACGTGGGCGTCAAGCTCCGCCGCGTCCTGAAGGGAAACTACCTCACCTACGTCTACATCGTGAGTCCCACCGCGACAGCCAGAGTCACCCCGCGTTCCAGCTGGTAAAAGCCGTCTTCGCGCTGAACGCCGTCGTCCAGTTCTTCCTCGTCAAGTACATGCTCGGCACGGAGAGCATCTTCTGGGGCCTGGAGGTGGCCGGCGACCTCGTGGCGGGACGCGAGTGGCAGGAGACGGGCAACTTCCCGCGCGTCACCATGTGCGACTTCGCGGTAAGACTCTCCCCCTTTCGTGGCGAGACTCATCGGACCCTTAGGTGCGCGTCCTCGGGAATCTGCACCGCCACACGGTGCAGTGCGTCCTCATGATCAACATGTTCAACGAGAAGATCTTCGTCTTCTTGTGGTTCTGGTTCGCCGTCATCGCCATTATCAGGTAGGTCCCGCCGCGAACTCCTCTAGAAGACCCTTTCCCGTCTTCAGCTTCACCAGCTTCGTCTACTGGGCCTCGACGAGCTTCATCCCCTCGAGGAGCGAGCAGATGCTCTCCAACTACTTGGAGAAGGTGCGTCCCGGACAATAGAGGTCCTTGGACAAATATGTGTTCAGATCGACCCGACGACGACTCACAGCGCGCGGCGGAAGGCTCTCGTGCGGCGCTTCGTCGCGGAGAAGCTGCGCTCCGACGGCGTCTTTCTGCTCCGCCTGGTGGCGTCCAACGGCGGCGACATGGTCGCCTGCGAGCTAGTGGCCACCCTTTGGGCCGACTTTGTGGCCGAGAGCGCGCGGCGCGCCGACGCCGAGCGCCCACTCCTCAAGGGCCCCGTCGAGGAGGAGGACGACTTCTAGACGAGACCGAGTCTAGACGTAGACGCAGCCGATTAGACACGCGACCCTTATGCCCTGTTTGTAAATTGAAATCGAATGAAAGAGTTTAAACCAGAGTTTCAAGTGCCCTGGATGGGTGACATCTCAGGGTGGTCAGTCGACTGGTGAAGGTAGTCCTGATGGGTATAAGACTGGGAGAGGTTTCGATAAGGATGTGTTTGCGCATTGGAGAGCGTCCTTGGTTATTCATTGTCCTTTGGTTTGTTAAGGTTTGGCGGATGGCCTTTATACCTGAGGAATGAGGACCCAAAGCCCGAATGTGAAAACTGTGGAAAATCAGTCT
The DNA here is from genome assembly GCA_016648015.1 of Steinernema khuongi. Taxonomy (NCBI): domain Eukaryota; kingdom Metazoa; phylum Nematoda; class Chromadorea; order Rhabditida; family Steinernematidae; genus Steinernema; species Steinernema khuongi. Next base: position 5,147 of record JADLIF010002135.1, on the reverse strand, counting down.
GCTTGTTTTCGTACATTTCACCTCATTGGTTCCTGGGGGCAGACTCGTACCCGTGACCTTTCTCACAGTGAGGCGCCTTGGACCACTGAACCATCGACCACAAACCAGAAGGAGATCAAGAATGCAGTTATTAGCTCTCGCTGACTTCCCGAAGGATCAGATTGAATAAGATTCGGTTGGAGGCTCGGCTTGGGGTTCTTTTCGGGACCAATTCAGCTTATCCGTTTAAGAAACTGATTCTCTTGGAATTATCAACGTTCACATTTTTTACTTTTAAATTTTGACCATTGAATCATCATGGAACCACAAGATGCCTTCTTTCCGAATCCCACTCCGCGCCCAGCCCAACCTCCCAGTCTCCCTCAAGAGTTTCTTCTCCTTCCGTAAAGTGATGCGCGAGGCGATAAGCGAGGCAGGCGCGCGCGAGATGGCATCGGAGGGCGTCCGTGACCTTGTCGCGACCTCCAAACGCATCCGCGAGTTCTGGTTCCGCCGAAGTGATTACGAGGGGCGAAGAAGATGAGGGGTTGTGGAATGGTCCTGTGGAATGGGGTTTGGAACTGAGCAGGGGGTGGCGGAATGTGAGTCGTCGACTAATTGCTTTCGGAGACCTCTCCGCTCGTGCTCATTTCATCGTCGATTGGAACGGGGAGTCGGAATATGGACCAGATTGCCTGATCATTCCGATTTATGGGCATCAATAAGCGCCACAATAAGAAGAATCTTATTTGGAGCTATCCCCATTCTTGTTATGCGTTGGATAAGATTCTTCATTTACAGTGAGCCTTCTGAAGCCTGGTTTTAGATCTGTCCAAGTTGAAGAGGTTCGCCGTTTTCAGCTTCCTGTGGACCTTGTCATCGTCAGATCCAAGTTAACCATTCTATAAGTAGTCTTATCTACCTTCTACCCCCTTTAGCACGTCCGTGTTCTTTATCTAGTAGATGTTCAGTATAAGAATAAGTGTAACTATAAAGGAGTGCAACTAGAGGTCTTTAAGGTCTTGGACGCTGATCTTCATCCTGATAGCATCTCTGTTTCCCGTTTTTGCTCGACCTTCTCCAGCCCTTTCAGATCGGCCGATGGAAACCTGTGCCCAGTAAAAAGGTCTTGTTCTATTCTACATTGTACTCCGATTCCTATTTCATATTCCATTCGCCAGCAACTTCCACCCCAACGGACTTATGCGCCCTGACCCCTGAAGCCTTGCCCTTCCCCATCGGAATCACAAAGCGTCAAATTGGCATTCCAGAAAGCCTGTTCCCAAGTAGGCCTGTTCCTGATCAGGGCAGAACCGGTTGGCTGCATTCCCCTGGCGCCCTCCAGGACCGAAGCCGGGCCACTGTTTCAACCCCTAATGCGCTTAGCGCCCTTTCGCGCCGAAGCATCTCTGATCCGAAGCGACGGAATTAATGCGCCGCTACCGTATAATGCGGCCGCATAATCGGGCTCGGCGCGGGGCGGAGCGCGCGATTCCAGTTTCGAGGCCGTCGCCGCGGCGGCGAGGGTCCCGCCGCGCGGCGACGTCGACATTGACCGAATATGAATGCGCCGATTCCGCGGCAGTCGACGCGCTCCTTTCAGCCGACAGTCCTCGGTCCTTCGGCGGACATCGATCGGCGTGTTTGCTCGCCCAAAACAGCGCCCGGGGCCATTATCCTCCTGAACGATGGCCATTCGGACTGTGGGATCGAGGGTCCGGATCCGGGCGGGACCTGTTCCTCGGAGGCTCTCCGCGCGCCCTGTTTGTCCCTGGGGGTTGACTGGATCCTGGGGAGAGTCGTCCCCTCATGGGTAGGGGAGGGTGAACCGAGCCGTGTCATGAATCGAGTGTTCGAGGTGCGTGTTTAGAGACTTTCAAAGGGTCGCCCTTAAAGGTTTCAGATTTGTATCCTTCCCTAAACCTCACTAGAGTGGTATAGCCTCTAACTTTGTCACCCAGTGCTCTCCCAGTGTCAAGTTCCGCGACCTCCGCGTCCCCCTCTCCGACCACCTAAGAACGCGCTCCCTCCTTACAGGCGCCTCGTCCTCCCGCCGCGACCTCCTCGGGACGCCGTTGACCTCCTTGAAGACTTCGACGCCTCGGGGCCACGATGCTGTTCCTCGACAAGTTCCTGCAGGGGCTGAAGCCTCAGTTCGACGATGACGCCGTCGACCGTCTCAACTACTACTACACGCCCATGCTGCTCGTCATCTTCGCGCTCACCCTCAGCGCCAAGCAGTACGTCGGCCAGCCCATCCAGTGTTGGATTCCTGCCCAGTTCACAGGTGCGTCCAGAACCTAGGCCCTTGGATATCAAGGCTGGAGTATAGCCATCGAACTGCTTTCCATCAAATCCATCCCTGTAGGAGTGATTTTTCTTAGATCTAGGATTTCTTAGGCCTGAAGATGGCTACTTAGCATATCTGGAACATATTATATATTTTGTAGCCGATAGTTCAAATTGAATCTAATTTTTTGAAGATCGCATTTATAAGGAGCTTTTCGATGACAAACATTTGTAGCTACAGCTACAAATGTTTGTCATCTGCTTATTTCACTTTGCTACAGTTTGCTTATTTCATTTCAACTGACTCCAATTTAAGCCACGCTTTACATTAGACCTAATTATAACCCATCTTTCCCTTCAGGAGCCTGGGAACAGTACTCGGAGAACTACTGCTTCGTGCAGAACACCTACTTCCTCCCGCTGACGCACTACATCCCACGGGACGTCCAGCAACGCGAAGACCGTGAGATCGGTGAGTCCTCCCTTCTCCTGACCCTCATCCCCTCCTTGACCCCTCCAGGCTACTACCAGTGGGTGCCCTTCATCCTGGGCCTGCAGGGCATCCTCTTCTTCCTGCCCTCGCTCATCTGGCGTCTTCTGAACTGGCAGTCGGGCATCGCGGTCAAGGGCATCGTGCAGATGTGCCAGGACGTGGACAACATGCAGTACGAGAAGCGCTCCTCCTCGGTGGCCGTGGTAGCGTCGCACCTCATCGAATCTCTCAAGATTCAACGGAACCTCGTCAAGTCGGGGCTGCTGGCCGCCTTCCTGCGCCAGGGTCGCTTCCTGAACCTGCTCTACCTGACCGTCAAGAGCACCTACTTCCTGCAGGTGCTAGTCCAGTTCGTCATCCTGAACAACTTCCTCGGCACCAACTACACCTTCTGGGGCTTCGAGATCCTCCGCGACCTCGCCAACGGCCGTGAATGGCAGGAGTCCGGCCACTTCCCCCGGTAGGCGTCTTTCCGGGGCATCTGACAAGGGCCCACTGGCTTTTGAAGAAGATGATTTGCCTCCTTAGTTAAGAAATCGCGAAGGGAATTTAAGCAAATCATAAGCCTCAAGTAGCCCAAACTATTCCAAATAAAAATATCAAAAAATGGTCATTAAAAATATTAAATCAGGAGATTCTCCTTCTTTTGATGTGGGCGACTTTCCAAGAGACCTATACTTCTTGTCCTTTTTGCACGCTCTAGGTAATTGACAGTACTTCTAGGCGGCATAAAGTAGTCAAAATTCGATCTCTTTGCAAAACCAAACCCTCTTCGCAAAGCGACAACAAATCTGGGCTTTTGTTTGAGTACTGGGTACCAGATTAAGCGTTAATTTGTGGTTTTGTAGTTGGAAAAGAGACCCGAATCGATTGAAAAATTGCTGATCCGAGCAGGTCGATTACCGAAACCTGAAAAGCGTGTTTTCCTGTTTGTCTGTCAACACACGCTCCTAGCTAGATCGATTAAATAGAGAAAATGCGTGACAAAACCACAATTAGCCAGTTCAAACAAAAAGGTCCTTAACAAGTGCTAATCAAACAGATGCGATGCTCCTCGATTGGAGAATCCGATCTCGATAAGATGAAAGGTCTCTCAAAGAAACTCTTTTGAATTTTAAGCAAAAGCTAATTTGATTCTGGATCGGAGTGACATGGGCAAATAGCACCTCACCTCACTAACCATGGCGATTACCTGGCCACCCAGCGCCCATAAGAGAGCCAAAATCGGAAAACCAACAAATTACCCGAACTTTCAAGCGTCTCAAAGAAACTCCTTTGAATTTTAAGCAAAAGTTAAGAAATGGTATATCTGAATCGGAGAGGATTCAGATAGCACCACAGCCTCCCTGCTGGCATTAACCTAGCCGTGACAATTCGATAGAGAGCCTCATCCTGCCTTCTTCAGAGTGACGATGTGCGACTTCGAGGTGCGCGTGCTGGGCAACAAGCACCGCCACACGGTGCAGTGCGTGCTCATGATCAACATGTTCAACGAGAAGGTGTACCTGTTCCTGTGGTGGTGGTTCCTGGTGGTCGCGCTCGTCACCGTCGGCAACCTCATCTACTGGCTGGCCATGAGCTTCTCCCGCAGCCAGCAGCAGTCCTTCATCCTCCAGTACCTCCGCGCGCAGAACGTCCTCGACAACTCCCCCGGAGGTGAGTCCAGGCCCTAGGCCAGCCCGCCAAAGCCAAGATTCAGAGAAGCAGGCGACGTCCAAGTTCGTGGAGCAGTGGCTCCGCAAGGACGGCGTCTTCCTCATCCGGCTGATCGCCTCCAACGCCGGAGACCTGATCACGACGGACCTGGTGCTGAAGCTGTGGCAGAGTTTCCTCGAGGAGGAGAAGGAGAGGAACCACGCGACCGCGCCCCCGCCGCTCGAGGACGTCGACGGCTTCAAGTACGGCGAGAAGACGCCGCTCGCCTAAGCCCGCCGCTCCTAGACGTCCACTTAGATTCCTATGCCGCTCGCCCTAGAATCGATCGATTTTGAACAGATTTGTGTTGTTGTAAAAAGAGAACTGAATAAAGGAATGTGACTTTCGAAGTGACGTCAGGTCGAGCTCGATGACAACAAAGAACCCGGATGCCTTTGAGGTACATCATTCTACAGTAACAACTCATTTGGCTCCGTTCAGTTTCAAGTCGTAATTGGCAAAAGATAAAATAATGGGAAATTATAATCAATGAAACGGCTTCGATATTGGAGCTTCGAAATCGGCTCTAAGAAACGACTTTCGGGATCTCCAAACCACTACCTTAATAGTAAAGTACCCCATAGGGTACTTTTTCCGAATTTTTTGACAGTGTTATTTGGACATGTCTAGGTGTGTACATAATTACCGTGAAGTCCGTTTCTGCCCGTTTCCGCAAACGAATTTTTTAAGG
>JADLIF010002131.1:0-29962 GCA_016648015.1 Steinernema khuongi | reverse complement strand
TGCTGCGGTGGTGTCTTTGTGGACGATCTGCGCCACCTGAAGTCGAATAGGAACGTCATTCTGGTCACCAAGAAGGATGACCTCACTCACGCAGAGAAGAAGATGATCCGTGAAGCAAAGAAACGGAGGCTCTACAGGATCGACTGCGGGAAATTCTTTTCGCTGGTGGCCAGGCAATCTAGGAAGGCCTTCGAAGCGGCGCTTAGTCACTAAGAGTCTGTTTCTATCTGTGTTTGTTGAGCAAATTCCACCAATAAATTATTCTCTGTCTTACTGTATTCTATTTGATTATTCCTGGTGGTCTTCTGGGCGGGCATGCGACGTCACCTGACTAGGGAACGATGCAGGAGTCATTCTTCCAAATTGCAACGCTACTTCCACCGATTCTCCTTCCCATCTCCATCCGCGGCGAAAGCGCGACGGACATCGCAAGAAGATCTGACCCTCACTTTCCTTGGCAGCTTTAAAATGAAGTTGACGTATCAAAATAACGCATCAAGATTGCGACGGGACAAGCACCATCTGAGGTGACTAGACTAGGATAAGAATCCAAATAATTCACAATAGAATTCACATTCGCCACCACGCGTTAGTCCACTTGCACCGAGCGCCACGCAGCCGGATTCCGGATTGAGAACGACGCCGGAGCGAACACGGTACTCGCCAATTTCGCTCGCGGGACCGTTTGGTCCCACCTCCCCCTCCGAGATTCGTCTTGTGCTTCTCCAGAATATTAGCTTCTTGCGATGAAAAGTCCCGCTGACAACGGAGCCATCAGACCACCACGTCGGATACTGGTCCTATCCTCTTCCTATTCCAGCGACATGTTGTTCCGTCCCTCTATATATTTTATTCACCTGACAAAAGACGGATGAAGCACCCGAGCACGCTGGTGTGTCGCCGCCCTCAAGTCCGACCAGAGACTTAGGCACCACAAATATTCATGCAAAGACTGGACGTTTAACGTAAGAATTTACACATCAAGATATCAATGATAACACAGGACACCACATGGGAAATGGTCGGTTAGTCGAGGGTTTTGACCCCAAGTTGCTAAGCGCCTAATAATAGGTCTCCTGCTCGACCCAGCCACCGGGCCAACGACGGATGCAGTAACGGCGAGCTTCGTCGTAGATGAAGATGAGAACGGAGAAGGGAAGGGCGGGGAACCACCACGAGAAGCGGAGTCCGTACATGCGGAGGCCGTTGTCGAGTCCAGGGCAATAGCAGAGGACGGCGGCAAGCAAAGTTTCGAAGACGAGACCGAAGTTGAGGGTCCAGTTGCTCATGCCCTGCTGAACGAGGGAATTGCGGCGGGTCTTGGAGATGATCAGATCGGCCCACTGCACAACGACGATGGAGACGAAGTAGGCGGTCTGGCAGGTGTACTCAAGGATCTTGCGGTTGGCGTAGGTCTGAAAAGAAACGCGTAAGAAGGAGCTGCCACAAGACCCGGACTTACCCATTCTTGTCCGTAGCTATCAACAACGTTGTTGAAGGCGCGCGAGTCCCACTGGGCGCGGAGCTGGTACAGCTGCCACGGGAGGAATCCGTTGTCAGCCATGATGAAGAAGTAGGTGAAGAATCCGGCGGACGCTTGGATCATACCGATCTGTCCGTAAGCCAGAGAGATGAGACGTTCATTGACAAGCTTGTCGTGGAGCGGATCACGGGGCTGGCGCTTCATAATGTCGGATTCGGCTTCTTCGTAGGCGAGAGAGATGGCGGGGACCATGTCAGTTCCGAGATCAATGCACAAGATGGTGACAGTTCCGAGGGGAAGAGGAATTCCGAACAGGATGTACGTCAGGAAGGGCGAGATCTCGGGAATGTTGGAGGTCAAAGTGTAGGCAATGGACTTCTTCAAGTTGTCGAAGATGAGACGTCCCTCTTCGACACCGACGACGATGGAGGCGAAGTTGTCGTCGAGCAGAATCATGTCGGCGGCCTGCTTGGAGACATCAGAACCGGCGATACCCATGGCAACTCCAATATCGGCACGCTTAAGAGCGGGGGAGTCGTTGACACCATCTCCGGTAACGGCGACAATCTGGCCCTGGCGTTGGAATCCTTCGACGATCATGAGCTTCTGCTGGGGCGATGTACGGGCGAACACGATTTCGGAGTGGTAGCGGATGACATCGGCGAGTTGGTCCTCGGTCATTTCGCGGAGGTCGGATCCGTGGATGACGGCGGCCTAGAAAAGTAACCTCCATACTCTGCATGATAAGGATAATTCTACCTTGGCCTCGCGGGGGTCGACTTCTTCAACGGAGATGCCACGGCGCATAGCGATGTCTTCAACGGTTTCGGTGCCTTCGGAGATGATGCCGACGGACTTGGCGATGGCCTTCGCAGTGATGGGATGGTCACCAGTGACCATGACGACCTTGATACCGGCGGAGCGGCACTTGGCGACGGCATCGGGCACAGCAGCACGGGGAGGATCGATCATGGACATAAGACCGACGAAACGGAGTCCCTCAACGGGGAAGTTAACTTCTTCGGTGTCGAATTCAAATCCGCGAGGGAACTGGGCAGTGCTGAGACGGAAGTCACAGAATCCGAGGACACGTTCTCCCATACCTAAAGTTAAAGAGGACCTTAGAAGAGGAAGACGAGAAATATTGACAAACCTCCAAGCTCAAGGTAGGCGGTGTTGAAGTCCTGGCGGAGCTTGTCGTCAAGTTCGACTTCCTTGCCGTTGAGGAGGATGGTCTTGCAGCGGTCCAGGATGCGCTCAGGGGCTCCCTTCATGACGAGCAGGTAGGAGTTGTCTCCGTCATCGGTGGTGTGGACAGAAACCTGGTACTTGTTGGTGGAGTTGAAGGGAATCTCGGCGATCTTGGGGTTCTTGTTGCGGTACTGGGTCACGTTTCCGGTGGTCAGCTCGGTGAACTTGAGGAGCGCGATCTCAGAGGCATCACCAGTGCATTCACGACGGAGCACGGGGATGTCGTTCTGGCCAGGCTTGAATTCGGCGCGGTTGCAGAGGGTGGCGATGCGGACGAGAGCGTTGTAGCTGTCTCCCTTGCTGGCGCTTCCCTGTCCGGACTGATCTTCGGTGGTGTCGCAAGTCTCGATGTTTCTGTCGTACCACATGTGGGCGACGGTCATACGGTTCTGGGTGAGAGTTCCGGTCTTGTCAGAGCAGATGGTCGAGGTGGATCCAAGAGTTTCGACGGCTTCGAGGTTCTTCACCAAGCAGTTCTTGGACGCCATGCGCTTGGCGGTCAGAGTCAGGCACACAGTGACGGTGGCGATGAGACCTTCAGGAACGTTGGCGACGATGATACCAATGAGGAAGACGACGGCGGTGAGCCAGTGGTAGCCAAGGACGAAGGCGATGATGAAGAAGGTGACTCCGAGGAAGACAGCCACTCCAGTGATGAGGTGGATGAAGTGCTCGATTTCACGGGCGATGGGAGTCATTCCAGTGTCCAGTCCAGAAGCCAAGTGGGCGATGCGACCCATGACCTGAAGAGAAGCACATTACATTCTGCGAAATGTCGAGAAGTCACATACCGTGCGATCACCGGTGTAGATGACAACACCCTTGGCGGTACCCTCGACAGCGTTCGTGGAGAAGAAGGCGATGTTTTTGGTCTCCAGAGGATTCTCGTTCGTGCATTCGGGAGAGCGCGACTGGGGCTCCGACTCTCCGGTGAGGGAAGAGTTGTCGACCTGCAGAATATTTCATTTAGACTTGTCCGACGCGTGTTCAAAAATTACCTTGAATCCGAAAGCGGAGATGACGCGGATATCAGCGGGCACTCGATCTCCACCCTTGACCTCGACGATATCTCCCACGACGAGCTGCTCAGTGCGGATCTGCTGCTTCTCGCCGTCACGGAAGACAAGGGCGTAGGTGGGGACCATGTTCTTGAACGAGTCCATGATCTTGGAACTCTTGCTCTCCTGGTAGTATTGGAAGCATCCGGTGATGACGACGACAGTCATGAGCACAATACCAAGGTACAACTAAAACGCAAAATTAGAAGGGAACGGAACTTTAGCAGAACATACGTTATCCTTGGACGGGTACTCCATGGTGAAGTAATCGACGGAGTAGGCGACGTAGCACAGGAAGGCTCCCACCCAGAGGAGGAGGGCAAAACCTCCGAACAGATTCTTCGCGAACTTGATCCATTCGGGGGTCGTCTTTGGCGGCGACAGAGCGTTGGGTCCATCGCGGGCGAGCACAGACGCGGCCTTGGTGGAAGTCAGACCCGATTCAAGGGAAGAGTCCAGACGGCGGATCAGCTCATCCATGGGGATGGTGTGCTCGTCCTAAACAATTCATGTTATTCATCGTCATGGCATTTCAACAATCTTACCATCTGGACCTCCTGTTTGAGCTCATTTATATCACTCTTCCCGTTCTTCCCCATCCTGCCTGAAAGAAATGCACATTTTAAAAACATGCCGATGCAAATCGAATTACGCGAGAGGAAGGCAAACGAATTCCGAAGCGAATCCGAAAATAGACACGGCACGGATGAATAGAGAGTCGTTCATGCGACGAGATGTTCGCGGGAAGATAAGAGAGGAAAATGTGAAATCCACCGGCCGTCGCCCGTCGCCATGTCGTTCCGCAACGACTAGGCCGCGCGCGAGAGGGGAGCGCGCGCGATGGTAAAGTTCTGAGGTGGCGACGGGAAGAGGCCGGAGAAGCCGGCGACAGACAGGTCGCTCGGCGACCGTGTTGTAAGCGGGCGCAGCGTCGACTGAAGGGACGCTGCTGCTCGCCCTCCGTCGGTCTCCTCTCTCGCCGCCCATCGATCGCGGAGCGTGTGAGAGAGCGCGGAGATCGCGGGGCACGCAGAGAACGCCGAAGAACGTCGGAGCCAGGAAGGCCACAGGATGCTGGCGACGTCGAAAGGTGCACTATTACTGTACGCTCACTCGCCTGACGGTTGGAGCTGATTGAAGGAGAGGCGCAGCGGAGGGAGGGAGGCCGTACTTAGAAGCGCTGAGAGGGGGGAGGGGATTGGAGGGCAAACAGTGGAAAACAAAGTGTGAATTGTAATTCAATTTTGTGGAAATTCGAGTTGCCGCCAGAGCCCTTAGGGAACGCGGGAGTCGTTGTCACCCTAGTCGCGACGAGCAATTATGACAAGCGCTTCCGGGGAGGGGCCGCGCTCAATTTGGGACACTTGTGATGGATTATCAAAAGGTTTTGCAAAAGCGCGCCTGAGGGTGAGGAGGGTCGGGGTCCTGAGTTGGGCTTGGCAGAATCTTTGGCGGAACGAACAATCGTCGCTAAGGGGCCCCGAGATGTCAGCATAGTGGATCGCCGAGGGACACAAGGGGACGCGGAATCTAAATGCGATCGCATTGTTCCCATTCGCCGCAATTTTCTCGAAAGCGTTGTTTACCAGTCGCCCCATATTGGCCCCATCCAGTTGTTTGCGCCTCAAGGGGTTTCGGAGGGGCAATTTTCCCTCTTCTCACATCGCACCTCAGCCTCCCTTGACGCACCGACGACAGCCTCGTCTAGAGCCCCCATGCCTTCTTCAATGAATAAGAAACGAAAGTTCGCTTCGCGCTGCTTCCGGCCATCGATTGATTTCGTTTTATCATCGGCGCTCCGCGCAAATCTAAAGGCAAACATCCCGTCGCGGCGCATCTTTGTCACCGTGCTACCAGACTGCGCCCAGACTATCGCCGCGGCGATCAGGGGTCGAAGAGGGCAGGCGCCTCTTGCAAAAAACTTTTCCCTCTGCAGCATGCGTTCTGGCTATCGGCGCACTTTGCAAATTTCCTATCCAAAACGGCAAGTGGAAGGAAGACGCACTTAAAGGGCGAGCGGCTGCGGCGATCGACGTAATAAAACGGCACCAAGCGATAAGAAAGGGAGCGGCGATGATCATCGGTTGCTAAATTGGGAATTGCAACGCAGTGACACAAGTGAGAACCGGTCATGGCGGAAGCGGTGATCGCGAAGACCAAATATCGCGCAGAGAACGTCGACTCCCGTCAAAGCAAAATTCCGATCGATATGAACTTCACAGATCAGCGCGTCACAGCTTGTTGTAGAGCGGTTGTGGATCGTCGGCCACGGCCGCCTGGGCCGCCTTCTGGAGATCCTCCGTCTGCAGCTGCGATTGGTTCCACGCAGCCTAAAGAACACAGATAGAGCAAAGGGCTTCGCAGGGTCGACAAACCGAAAAGAGGAGCGCGTCTTCCGTCGAGTGCTCTCGGCTGTACTCCATGAAAACCTTCGCCGACTGTAAAGCCACGGGACTGCGGTGCGACATGCTCTGCGCCGTGCGCTCGGCTCCTTTGATGAGAGCATCGTAGCTGTCGTACAGCTTCAGCAGCAAATCTGCAATGGACGCTCACCATTATATGAAATTGACGGGGTCGTAAATCAGTGGCGAGATGGCCGAGCGGTCTAAGGCGCTGGTTTAAGGCACCAGTCTCTTCGGAGGCGTGGGTTCGAATCCCACTCTCGTCAAAGATTTTTTATGCGCCACGTACATAAAAAGGATTAGCCGAACGACTTCATCTTATTCCGCCGTGACGTCAATGCCGTCGCCATGACGTCACTCTCCCGACGGCTGGGAACATATGCATTGCAGATGGGCACTCACCGTGCTGGAGGGCCTCTTCGGCGTCAAACTTCCTCGCAGTGAAGGCGAGCTCGCGGATCCACGACTCGTTCCCGCAGATGCGCGGCAACCGGCTCAATGTGTTTGGGTCGGCGGTCATGGCGATGTCGACCTCCTAGGGACAGAGGATCAGCGAAGCTCGAGAGCAAAATGCTCACCTTCATGCAGAACTGGGCGTCCGAGGTGGCGTAGCGGATATCGGACAGCGCGATCAGATCTATCCCTCCGCCGATGCACTGGCCGTGGATGGCAGTGATGATGGGCTTCGGACAGTCGGCGATCGTGTTGTATGTCTTCTGGTTCTCGCGGAACTTCTCGCGCACACGCCGCGCAACACGGGCGGTGTCATCTCCATCGACACCGGAGTTCACCAGGTTCAAGCTCTCTAAATGAATGCAAATGACAAATGACTGTCGTCGCTTGGCTTAAATACAAAAGACAAGGTGAGAGCGACGCCAACAAAGGAGTGCAGCGGCGCCAAATGTGCCAATGTCCACACCAAACGAGGAGGAAAGCGGAGCTACCGTACCTTTCAAATCGATCCCAGCGCAGAAGTTGCTTCCATGACCGGAGAGGACGATCACTCTGGTTTGTGGATCCACGCTGAGCTCCTGGAACACTTCGCAGAGCTCCCTAAAGATCGAAGTACGGTAAACTTGGGATCGATAAACTGAGAAATTGAACAACTTGTCATGGACATCTGGCTTCGGGATTTTCACACGTTGTGCTCACTTTTCGGGTACGAATCACACCCAAAGATTTCACCAATTTTTTTTTTAATTTTTAATTAATAGAAGTTTCACAGCTCATGGTGTCATTTGCGGTTCTTGAAAAGATGAATCGAGGAAAATGAAGAATGTGAATCCAAAAATCAGGACATTAATTTAACACATTTTAAAATACGACAATCAAAGAATATCTCGGAGATTTTTAATCCGAAAACGACGAAAACCGAGCTTCATTCTCATTTTCAACTGCCTTCTGACTAGATATAAGATGGTTAGAAGAGAATTTTCATTAAGCCCAGGCGGTCGAAAATTAGAAAGAACCCTCAAATAGAAGCCTTTCCGTGGTCCGAAAACGACCTTTCTTTATTGGGTTCACCTAAGACTGAAACTCACTCGTTCATCTTGTGGTTGATGGCGTTCTTCGAATCCGGACGGTTGAGTTGCACATGGGCGACGAACTGGCTCGGGCGAGTGACCAGCAACTGGTCGTAGGACTTCATCTTAGGCGTGTTTCACTGGCGGTGTGGATTCAGAGGTGTAAGACCGACCACTTGCTGCGTCACTTGCAAAACAAAGTGTTTATCTACATAAAGGCACTGGGCTGAGATCAGTTGTATCACACGGTTCGTTGGGGCTTCATTTCTCCGCTCGTAGTGGGCTGTAACGGTCTCGGAGCAAGGAGCACGAGCAGCCGATGGGCACGGCGATGGACTCCTGGACCCAGTTGTCGCAGCCGTCCGCTGTAGGGGCGTTCCGGAAGACTGGGAGGTACATCACTGACTCCTTGCATGCGCCGTAATCTGAAAGCAGGGGAATTGAGCAGATGGTAAGAAGGACATGCAAGCCTCTGACCCAAAGTTATAACCTTCTGTATTCAGAACCACTGGGTATTAAAAATGTGCTTTTGTAAAGCATTTGTGGCCCCCACATACTCGGAACCCAATGGAACCTTTTGTCTTTAGTGCCTCATGATTTTAGTCTCTGTTCTTCGGACTTACTGTAGTCTCCACTGTCGAAGAGGCACGTCTTGTCCCCAACGCAGGAGATCGTGTTGAACAGCGAGGGGAAGCAGCCCTCGCCCAGTGACTGGACAACGACGCAGCGGTCACAGAGTTCCACGAGTCCGTCGTCGCCATCCGCGGCGTCTCCTCGGAAGTTACACGTCGAGTTGATCCTCACGCTTCCTATAGAAGGGTGAGAGTAGGACAAGGGAGCTGCGATTTTACACCTCTGCATTCCACAGTGATAAGCAGGATCGATTGGTCTTTGATCATTGATCATCTGACCATCAATTTGGGCCTTTTCGAACGGCGTGGCAACAGTTTTTCCACCACACCTCACCGTAGAAGTTCAATTCTGCCTTTCATAAGTTGTTTTCGGGACATAAAAGTACTTACCGTGGAAGGTGCATCTCGACGAGAACGGCGGAGAGTTTACGACCCCGTCGGCTAGCACTGGGGGTGCATCCATCTGTGGTGACGTCCTCGGCAGGTCGGCAAGGGTCGGAGAGGCACCAACGGCGCTCTCCTTGAGCGCTCGGGCGGCGGCGTTCCGGAACTCTCGACAGAGCGCGTCGCATTCCTCCTAAACCCACACTTTGAGATGCCAGAATCCTAAGATTTCCCAACCTCATCGGTGGCGTCATGGGAGAAGAGGATTGACTGCGCTCCGACTCCTTGAGGTGGCGGCGGTCCGCGGCGACTCGCCGAGAGGAGCGCCGGGAAGTTCTGGCCCACTTCGTCGATCGAGGCGGCCATGAAGAGCGTGTTGAACTTCCCCGTCCGGCGCATTCGTTCCTCCAGCTCCTTGACGGTGGTGCGGCAGTTCCGAACGACGGTGGAGCCGGCGGACTTGATGACCGGCCTTCTGAAAGAGGGGAGATTAGCATTGAGTAGAAAGCAGAATAGTTAAGTAAAGGAGTCCAAAGCTCAGACTTCGGACGAATACTCGTTGGCAGAGAAATCGGACAGTAAATATCCAAAAGCCATAGGCGAAAACAAGAAAAACTTACTTGTGAGGACGGTAGGGTTCCTTCGTGGTGGCGGGGATATCGGAGACGTTCACTTCCTCGCCTTCTTCTGTCGACTCTATCTCAGGAATCGTGTAGTTGGAAGAAGCTGAGGGAAGAGACCATTCTGTCGTATTCTGGAGGTAGAGGTCATAAGCTTGGAAGCATCGAGTGGAAGTAGGCAACAAAAAAGACAAAAACCGACATCTCCTTTCGCCATCGGTCCCAGCTGGAAGGATGAAGGAGCACAGTAATGGGACACACTTGACGGATGAATTCATAGGCCGTACAGTAAGCTTATGTAAAACACTACCATATCCGATGCCCGTAGCAAATTTGGGTCCTTCTTACGGACAAATGCTTTCAGGAGAAGTTGTCTTCTCTCTCTTCTTCCCCTGATCTGATCTCTCTTCTTCCCCTGATCTGGCTGATCTCTCTTCGCACTCAATCAATATGCGTCCCTCGCCCAGATCCACTTCTTCGGACGGCTCGAAGAAGCAGAAAGCGCGACAAACAACCGGTCCCGACTGACTCACTGCGGCGGCGCAATACCCACGATGACATAACGGACGCCTGCGGCGATCTACCGCTTCAGTCCATCTAAGCCGCTCGCCAACGGCGGCGTATTTGCAAAAAGCGTCGCCAAAAACCCGTTCCAGTGGCGAAGGCGCGAGGGATTAGCCGAATCCCGATGACGGACCTACCTGCTGCTGCGGTTCGTCCACGTCCGAGTCGATTATGCGGAACGCCTCGCCGCCGTTCTCCATTGTCGCCATCTGCAAGTGTCCCGGTTCAGCTGGTTACCGTAACTTCGCCTACTTGGGAGCCATTGGTCGACGCTGATCCGTTCAATATTGCATCAATCGGGTCGACAGGAGGCGTCGGCGGGAGACGGTCCTCTCTGCTCCAGGGCAGCTTAAAGGGGATCCAGAGGGAGCTGATGAAGGAGCGCGAAACAGGCGCGTCGTTCTCTGAAAGGAGAAGACGAGTTTTCGGAACTCCGAGCGAGAGCGAGCGGGGAACTCTGAGCAAACACGAAACGTTTTCGAAAACAACTAGAGCTACGCGATCTCAGGACTGGGCGGAATTAGTGCCCAATTGGTTTGCTTTGTTTGGATTGCATTTCCTAGGTCGTAGAGACGTTCATTTTGCTGGACCAAGTAGTTCTTAAGTTCAAATTTATGTACTGGAGTTCAAAATGTCCTTTAGGGGAAGAAAACAAAGAAACGAATAAGGAAGGAATTAGAAGGAAATCTCCGAAATTTGAGCGAAAAATTGTAAGCCTTAGCCAAAGGAGTGTTTTAGAATGTTTTAGACTTCCTTCCGTTAATGAAACTAATCCAAAAAAGAAACAAATTGAAGGACGCTGTGGTTAAAGTAACAGCTTCTAAGCTATTGTACGTTCATCATTCAAAAATATCCAGGTCTAAAGAGCGAAACGATCTTAAGATTGTTTAGCTTTACAGCGCAAACAAACAGTGAAGAACGAAGCTTCAATTTGGGTTTTCGAAAAAGAGGCGTCCCAGAGCGTTTCAGGACTCCTTTATTAGGAAAAATCTGAAAGGCCCTTATGCCACTGCCACTCATTGTCAGCTTCAAATAACACAGAGTAAAGAACGGGGCTTGTCCTTCACCCTCCTTCGTGTTTCCAAAATTTCGAAACCTACCGGGAACAGAGCGCCTTCCCACTTGGTCGGGGCGGGCGGAGAAGACTCGGGCGAAGCCCCGCGCTTCGGCCCCGGCCGTCGAGGGGAGCACGGCGCCTAGGAGGGCCAGCGTCAGGAACGTGGTTCCGGCGACCATGCGCGATCTGCAAAGTTCCTTCTTGACGACTGCGCGCATCAAAACAGCGCGAGCCGCTGCAGCAGCTGATCCAAAACCGCAACACTGACCAGTCTTCTTCTCCTTCGCCGCTCGCTCGAGGAGCCCGCCGCCGACTGGCTGCCGAGCGGAGAGACTGACTTCGAGCGCGTTTCCCATGCGCGTAACTAAATGGACGATGCACCACGCTATTTGCTCAGGTGCTTTGGGCAGATCGCTGTCGCGCTACTGACAAAAAGGCGCTCGCTAACATGGAAGGGCGCGGCTTCTGTTTGAGCAGGCGCGTTAGAGTGCCACAGGGCTACCGGCGGCGGCCCCTTTTTACGGTTCCGTTCTGGTGCTCTTTGTTGTTCCAGGAAGACTCCGTATTTGGACGTGGTGGATACTCTTGTGGAAACAGATGGAATGTGGTGACAAAGAGGAGATTGAAAAACGGTGAATCAACATACATTTTAGGCCTAGGCCCAATAGTTTGTTTAGTGGTCTCCCTTTTCTTTAGCATTTTATTAGAATAAAATATGACTCCGGAAATGGAAGTTTTAGAAGGCCATATCTCCTGAGATGTCCAGTAAACTTTAGTGTTCTGGAGTAAAATTTTTGGATTAATACGAGAATAATGATGCCAGGATTTTATGCCAAGGAGCCACATGTGAGAGGCACGACAATGGAAAGGTCTCGTGTTGAGAATGCCGAACGGTCCTGGGCAGTGCAGAACCGCATGACTCACTGGAATTCGGAATTCGAAGTCAAAACAAACCCCATCGGTCCACAATACGCGGGAACATCATTGTGCAAATAAAGCTCTGTAAATAAGATAAATGCGGAAAGATATTCTCTGGACAGTGTTTATAGTGATTTGGTTTGCATTTGAGCCACGACACTCCATCACGTATAAAGTTTTTTTCCAGGTTCGAGTAGAGCCAAAGCAATAAAATTCGTATTTCAGGCAACGGCGTACAAAGATCAACAAACTGGACTTTTTGGGGGCACGAACGAGCAAAATGAAGCGATATTTTTGCATCTGAAAGTTGTTTGGTGCTTGGTGAGAATAAAATAAAGATCTTTCTTAAACCTCCTAGCTCTGGCAATGCTCGACCGAAGTCCAGCACTGTTTAAGGTTTGCAAAAACAGCACAGGATTGCTGGATTGCTCGGCCTCGGCCGTGGCCAAAAATCTTTCTTCTGTACATAGAAATATTGTAAGAATTTTTGTAATAAAATATTTGTAACCTTGGTCATTTACGAGTGCTCAACATTACTTTGTATTTATTGCTAGGATATTCTGGAGAGAAAGGATACAGAGGAGCACAGTGATCAATACATGTCAGAATCGTCCGTAGAATCTATCGAAAGCACCAGACGTACTGGAGGACCAGAGGGGGACAGGGAGAAGGCGAGTAAATGTACACGCAACCTATGAGACTTTCCGGAAAATAAATAGAAATTTCTTGAGCCAATCGGTCGTGCGGTCAGTGAGCTATGATTTGGAAGTCGCCCGCGGGCTGAAGTTCAGGAACTGGTACCGTTTGCGTCTGAAAACAGAAGGTTGTACTCTGGGAAGGAGCCAGGGGACCCACCTTCCCACGGGCGCCTTCTTGCCGTCGTCGGCCACGGTGAACACCTTGGAGTCGACGAGGGTGGGCGAGTTGATGACGATGGTCTTCTGCACGGCGTTGTGCATGTTCTAGAAGGGCCAAGATGAAGATGGGATTCTTGGAATGGTATAGGTTTGTACCTCGGTGGAGTTAGAATCTTTTTGCGGTAGAGTGACTTCGCTGCGGCGCCGCAGACGGCGTTGGCGCCGCAGTTCGCGCTCCTCGTCGGAAGTCGGACTGTTTACCGCCTTGGATGTAACGACTCTTGAGGAGGTCAAGGCAGGATGACTGATCTGATTGAACGCGCCCTGGTCAGGCGACGAGAACGCTAGAGGTACCTTTCGGACACCGAGAGAGCCGCCAGAAGAAGGCGTTGTGGCTGAGGAGCCAGGAGTGGAGACCCCAGTGGAGTTGAGGTTCCCGTTGGGCGAGCGCACGCTGAAGTTCGTCCGCGTGTCGTCCAGGCTGACGCCGCGGGAGAGGGAGCGTCGCCGCACGTTCCCCGCTGCAGTGCCCAGGTTGTTGAACGTCTAAAGAAGCGCGTGAAGTAGGCAAAGCTCTCCAATTGTCGCGGTCTTACGTTGACTAGATTCTTGAAGTGGGACATGATGCTGGAGGAGGTGGTGGTGTTGGCGGAGGGCCTGCTCGAGCTGCCGAAAACTCCGCTCGAAGGAGAGGCGACGTTGGACTGCGTAGTCGAGGGGATGCCGGAACGCGAGGAGGTCATCGTGGCACGGCGCGGCTTCTCGCCAGAAGGTGGAGACCCACTGTTCGCCTCCAAGGGAAACCGGTTGGATCCCTCAAGACGGCTTGGAGCCAGCTGGTCCCTGGCCAAACCCTGACGCGTGGAGAGGGCACGGAGAGGGCCTCGTCGGTTGTCGTTGGCCATAGGGGATCTCCGGCCCACCTGCTTCTCCGCTGGAAGGTCACCTGCGGCGCCATCGTCGTCCGCCGACTCGTCGAAGGAACCTGGAAGGAGCGTGTCCGAACAGCCCAGGCCTCTCTTGCGCCTACTGTGCCACTTGGAGATGATGGTAGGCGCCAGCTTGCCCGCCGTGCCAGCTTCGTCCTCCATGAGTGCGTTCGTGTCCGCCGACTTTGGTTGCTTCCCGGTGTACTTTGTTGAACCCTGAAAAGAGGGGTACTGTAGGAATACAGAAGAGTTCGCCACAGTCTTTGCTACAGTAATCGACACTTTTGGGCATTTTTGCTTGACGAAGAGTTTCTAAGAGTGGTTGGAGCATCACATTGATTAAGAACCAAAAATAATTGACGGTAAAAGGTCCTACCGTAAGAGAACGATTGCTCTTGGGAGTCTTTTCGACGGACGGTTGCTGGACGAGGTGCTTCACACGAGAAGCCGGCTGTGGTGAGACGCTTCCGTTCTTCGCCCCCACTACCGTGTACTTAACCACGTTGGCAGGAACCTCGAAGTTTGCCTAAACTCTTTCTTTAGCCTCCAGAAGGAAAGGTAAAGCAAATCATCATTGCTCAGGAGGTATTAAGGGGTTTTAAGGAATTTTTGGGGGAGGTAGTAACGTGTTACGATGTTTTCAAGTAGTATCTTGGAGTCGAGGATCATAAATTACGGCACAATAAGACGTATGGAGGGATAAAATCTACATGTGCACATGGGCCGATCATACATAAGATAGCATCAAATTTTTGCATCCCATCGACTGATTGTTTATGCGTAAAAGCACTGCGTGTAGAAAAATTGAAGGCACTTTACAGGATTTCAGTAAAATGTCATGTTACGTCTACTTCAAAAGTCGGCTTTTATAGAACAGGAAAGTTGAGTGCCTGAGAAGCTGCACCAACTATAGCTTCTCCGATGGAAAAGATTAGAGATACCGTACCTCAACGGCGTCCTTGTCATCCTTATTGTGCACCGACGTCTCTATCTGCATGTTCTCGAAGAGTTCGTTCTTGCTGCTGACGGCGTTGATTCGCGCGTTCACCGCGTCGATCACGTCGAAGCTCACCGCTCCGTACTTCGGCCTGAACCCCCGAGTCAGCGCCAAGCATGGTCTCCGACCCACCTCATGAACTCCTGGCGCTTGTACTTTGGCTTCTCGTGCTTGTCGTCGTGGTGCACCGGAGCGAACCGCATGCAGTTACCCGTCTGCTCGTCGTCGTCTTCGCCCATCGTGATAGGCGCCTGCGTGTCCAGCGCCCGGTTCTTGTCCTCGCCAGGACCTCGGTCCTTCATCGCTGTGGTGTGTGACCGGAGCCGAGTCGACGCGTTTCCTGAAGGAAGGTGAAAATTAGTGGATTTTTGGGCATGATTACAAAGTTTTATAATTAAAATATTTTCAAATTTCCATCCCTATAGATCTTAATGCTAAAGGACATTGTTTAAAACACTTCTCTTGTATAAGTTGACTAACAAAGCAACTTGACTCTATGTATTTTTGTGTGGCTGCTCTGCAAGAGGGGTCATAAGCCACAGAGAGCAATACAGATGGAAAAATTTAACATTTGAATGGTTCTAATGAATTTTTGGTGTTCAAAGTAGTTCAAGAATATACAAATTTAATGAAGATGTTACCTGAATATCTCCGAATCCCTGAACGAAGGAAGGAAGTTCACAGGTGTTAGAAGGTAAAAAAAACAACGTAGCGTAGTCATATTTTGTTTTTGAGCAAATTAAAATAGATTTTTGGAGCTCGAGCTTTGGGTATCTTAGATTTCTTATCAATTTACTAAAGATTTCCCCTGTATAGTTCAATACGCGCCTAAACAAGACGCTTGACTCTACGCCCATTTGAGCTTAAAATGTTCCCTAAGCGTTCCTCAATGTGTTGTCTCGAACTCTATCCTTCAACTCTTCAACTCTTCTCTCGACTTCCACCATGCCTTCGATCATGACACGGACTTGTCAGAAATGTGCAATGCACTTGTCATGTGAAACCCGATAGCTTGTCCAGGCTCCCCATCGTGTGAAAACTCTGACTTCCTAGCCTGTCACAGGTCCTTCTCTCCAACTTGCAGAAAAATTACCGTTGGCGGTTGTGCTCTTGTTCCTCCCGCTGAGATTCTCGTAACCGAGTTCCCAGTCGTAAGGGTCGTCCATCTTGATCTGGAGCCTGGAGAGCACGGTGGCCAGTAGTCGTTCCAACATGTCGTAGTCGGGCAGGTCCGGGTAGCCCAGGGTCTGCAGATGCCTGGCGAACTCGCTCAGCTCCTGCGGACAGCCCTCGAGCAGTTTGCCGATGTCCGCCTCGTCCTTCATGCGGCCCACCTCATCCTTGTCCTTGATCTTGCGCCAGGGCAGCGAACCCTACAGGAGAGGATGTTAGATAGAGGAAGCCAAACCCTCTGATTATCTGTTCTGACCCCCTTGGGTTGCAAATCCCTCAAATGCACACCTGCAGGAACTCGACGAGCATGTAGAAGAGGGACCAGAGGTCGTCCTGGCGGCCCATCTCCTTGTTCTTGTGTGCGGTGACGGCTGCGTAGCGGACGGTACCGCGGAAGCCAGCGGCCGTTCGCGGAGAGCGGATCTCGCCCTTTGCGTTGAGGTACTGCCGCGCCAGGCCGAAGTCTAGCATGAACACGTTCCGCATGTTGCTGCTCGAGCGTCCCATCGCGAAATTGGACTGAAAGGGTCATCTGTCATGTCGGCAGAGGGTGGTGTTCGCTGCAGAAGGCCCAGAAGCACATTTGCATTTGATTGAGTGGGACGATGAGGAATCGTCGTCCCTCGTCTGTGCTCCTTGGGATTGGACTGGGAATGGGAGATGGCGAATTCCGAAATTATACGAATTGGGGACTTTAGGATTAGATGAACACGGATTTAGGCCGAATGGACGAGCATATCCGCGATTTAGTGGATTTTTTGCCCATTTTTTGAACGATTTGGCATGGTTGTTATGAAATGGGTGTATTTCCTTGTAAGTGCAGATAGTCCAAAAATAACACATCATAACAAATCAAGCGTCCTCTATGGGATTGTCCAAACACAACAACAGCACTTTTTCGACAGCCCAAATTCCAGTTGACCCTTTGCCTTGGAGAGTCGAATTTTCAAACTCAGACAATTTAAACAATTTAAACTGTGTTCTGAACTACTAGGAAGAAACTCGAGATCAACAAAGCTGGATCCACCGTTTACAAGCAGTAGTCCCGTTTATTTCCCTGACAAAGTGGCATGAAAATTTTTGGCATCGAAAATCGAATCACTCATTGAAAATGAGTTCCAATCTTTTCAATCGTGTATGCTCGTATTCTGCCCCATATTTCTTCACCTCTCCACCGTTGGGCCCTCTAGAAAGCGGCGTCTCACACACGTCACCTACATATGTTTGCCTCGGCGGCCGTAATGGCGCCATTTAACTCTAACGTCAGCCGACGTTGCTGTTTTCCCTTTGACAAGAACTGGCCAAGGAGGTCTGGAAACTCGATTATGTCTGCAACGTCACAGAAAATTGTTTGGGTCCTTGAGCTAAAGTGCTTCCAGGTCCGCAGGCTGTGGGGAAGAGGGACAAAGGGGAAACTCTGGAGAACCCCTTCCCACCTTTACAAGGACTTTGATACGGTCCAAAATGTAGTCTTTCTGTCAGGTCGTTTCCCAGATTCAATCATTCGGAAACTCACCGGCTTGATATCTCTGTGCAAGAAGCCAATTGAATGAATTTCCCGTATTGCGCCCAGAATCTGGAAGCCGAGGCGTATGGCGGTGGAGACGGAGAAGCACTGCTTCGGCGACTCACGCCTCAGGTCGGCCAGGTTCTTGCCCTGTAGACTCATCACCAGGTAGTTGAACTTGTCGTTCCGACCGCACCCGTAGAACTTGCACGCGTGCACCTTGCCTGGAAGGAGCGCCGGTTCAAGGTCCTGCATGGAAAGAAGCTCACCCTGGAGCCGACGGAGCACGGCCACCTCCATCTTGAGCACCTGCTTGGTCGCTTTGCTGGACTCGACCTTGATGGCGACACGCTCATTGTGGTTTTGGATGTCCAGCGCCTCGTAGATCTCGCCAAATCCGCCGCCGCCGACTTTTTGTTTCTGAAACGTTTGTATTAAAAAGCCGTAGTACATGTACAGGAAAATTTTTGCGGGCATTTTGTTTGTTTTTTTTTCACTTTTCCCGCTCCGCTATGATCACAGGAATCGACCTTTGATTTTTTTTATTTACTAAACTTTTTAAGGTGATTTTTCCTAAAACCCGAGGACTTGCACAACACAATTTTTGAATCCACGAAAATTGGGTGCCGCTTTTTTCAGGAATGCGAAAAAAATCAATTTTACAAAAAGTTTTTACATATTTTCATGGATTTGTAGTGATATTTTTCGATTTACTCGTTTTAGATTTTACGCTTGTTTTCCTTACACTGCTATATTCGGAATTCGTGTCATTAGGTATGCGACATTGACATATCCCATTATTAGATTACACGTTTGCCACCAGAACACCATAAGTTGACGTGCCAATGACGATTATTAGGAATGCATTGGAAGAAGGGCCCTCAAGATTATCCGTCGGCAGGGTCGGAGCCCATCCATTGCACCTCTTGAGGGGCCTTTAAACATTTATTGGGCGTCGGGGCACCCGTCGCTTTCTTTGGCGGAGCCAGAAACAGCTGAGGAAAAACAAATAATTGCTGCCCGACGCAGATATTCGACGCATTCCGATCGATCTTCCCCGAGCACTTCCTTGTCCGATCGGAACACGTGTTCTCGGGCGCTGTAAACCAGACGGGCCAGGGTGACAGCGATGCACTCAATTTCCGAAACTTGTGAAACTCTTTGTGAGCGCTCGAAGAAGGCTCGAGACAAGACCAAGGAATGAGATTTGATCGGGTGACAAGCGTCCTTCTTTTTGGTGTGCTTGGATGGGAGGCGACACTGTGATTTCCCGAAGTCAACTAGTAAAAAATATCCATTTTTGGACGTGAATTAAAATAAAACAGGTAAAGCAAATTTTCAGAAAATGAAGATTTCATTATTTGGCTGATCATACCCTTCCCGATATTTTTCCAGTTTTTGCTGAAGGACTATGATACCGTTTCATGATACCGCCATTTCTTAGTAATTTTAGGTCATAAGGTAAACCACTCCTCACTGTAGGAAGATACGATACAGCTTGAAGTAGAGCAAAATTAGAATTAGGGAATTAGAGCAAACACTCCGATTCTTCCTCCTCTCAAAGTAAATAGAAGATAATGTTCAAGTCCAAGGCGAGACCGAGCTGGGAGAGAACCATGGATTTGGTCTATTTTTTATATCATATATTTTTACATCATTTTTATATGGTCTATTTTTTATATTATAAAATAACCTTATAAAAACATTCCGTGGAGATGGTTTTTAGCGGTTTAACGTATAAAAGGTTAAAAATACTCTCTTTCTCTGTGTGATGTTCAAGCCTTCCCGAGATGTGACAGAATCTGAAGCGTTCTTTCTGGCTCCCAACCATGGCAGCTCGCTTGGGCTTCGAAAAGCCGGCACTCGGTCTTCTTGAAAACAAAAACATCTGTCTCTTAAAAAAGAATCTCAAAAACAATGTCTCGAGTGGATAAACACTGTCAGCTGGACGGGTTTCGAACCTACAGTCATTGAGCGTTCAATCATCGGCGAATTTTGATCCCAGCCCCCACACCCCCGACCTTTCACTCCGGAAGCGGATTTCGAAATTGAATTTCGCTTGGGTTTCTTTCCCACAGAGCCGTCTTTTCCCACTCCTTCTTCACAGGGTCATTTGGGCGTCAAACCTGTGATTACACCCCCAGGATTGGAGAGTCATTTACCCTTAATGGATTTCACTTCCGAGCGCCAATCTCGTCCCTAGGATTTGGAGGCCCCGAGACGTGACGCGGATCTTCTTGGGAGCTCCCCTCAAAACAACATAAAGGCGAAATAAACACCGCTGGGAGTTGGGGGCGCCGGCGGAGGCGCCAGCAAAGATCTCAAATTTGCCAACACAAACACTTTTATGATCCCGTTTTTCCTTCCGTTTTTGAATCTTCTTTCCGAGTTTGAGAGGCTTCTTAAGTATGGTAGACCTCTGCCAGGTTAGATGGAAGAAAATAATCTTGTACAAGGGCAGTAAGGCCTTCTTTTTTAATTTTTGCTAGGGGAAAAAATGTCGGTGCAAAGTATTCCTTTCAGACCAGTGTTAAATGGAGAAAAGAAAAAATCTTGCAAAAGGGCAAGAAGGTTTCCTAATTTTCTATTCCTTTAAAGCACAATTAGCAGGGAGAGAGATGTTCAATCTGCCAATCCAAGCGTTTTATGGCGCAATTTTTCTTATGGATTACCTTATTAACCGGAAATAAAGGAGACGAAAGAGAAATGGGTCAATAAATCTCCAGTGGTTTTCGAATTTATCATTTTCTAAAATTATTTCCGGTCACTGTAACTGGAAATCTGTAACTTTTTACGTAACTAATTTTTGAATACAGACTAACCCTAGAATGCAGAGTAATACAACCCCCAAAGATAGTCCCCAAAAAATTGCCAAACTAGCACTTCTGAGAATTGATTAAAAATCAAGCCAGAGACAGAACATACAGGTGTAACAAGTGTTTGGGTGATGTTAAGGATGTTCCTTCTGAGCCAGCGCTACTTGTTTATTTTTACATCTTTGAGGACTCGGTCCTTACAATAATTTTTGAACGAACATGTTTTTTGGGTTTTTAACTATATAGTCCCCAAAAATTTGGCAAAATACCACTTAATTTTTTATTCTTACATTTTTGACATATGAGTCTTTGGAGTCCATGGTTCCCACGTTCTTACAACATCATAGCGAAGAACATACCTAACTCTTGATGAGAAATAAGAAAATAACTCACGATTTTCCAGCGGTCGCGGATGACCTGGGAGGCCTGGAGGATCTCACCCTCGCTTGAACTGGTCATTGCAGTGCTTTAGTGCTGACGAGCGGAGAGCGGCGACCATCGGCGACGTCCTACTGCTGCACCCGTCTCATTCTCGCCTGAAACACACCCATCAAGCTGGATCGGATCACGCGCGCGCGAATCTTCGGAGTACGATTTTTTGAGGTCTTAATGTGTCTGTGGATCCTACTTCTTCAGTGCAGCTAATAGCGAGTGAACGGATCAAGGGAGTGAATAAAGAATGTGACAAGGAAGCTCTTGAGCGTTCCAAGAATCCTCAATTCTTCAAAAAGACATTCAATCGTCGGAATTAGCCAGCCTTAGTCCGCGAATCCTCGCCTCAAAGTGCAACTTTTTGTGGCCGAATCATCGCCGGAGGTCCGGGCCGAGGCTGGGGAGAGTGGCGGCGCGCCCACTCGCCGCTTGACTCCGTGACAGATATTGATACTTAACTCCGTCGTTCGTCTTCGGCTCACGACAACGGCGGCGATGTAATGTATCATACATTTGGTCACCACACAGGCTCCTCCGCCGGAGGACCCGGCCGCAGGAGGAGGAACTTATGGAAAATCGAACGGCGCCCCGCGAAACGTCATTAGAGCGTTTTTTGAAGACGTCACCGAGATGACAGCGACGCTGTACGAATTAGCCCTGCGTGGAATTCGAATGGCCGCCGGGAGAGGTTAATTTATGAAGCGGGCAGCCGAGCAGAAGCGAGCCGAAAAACAAAGCTGAAGTAGGGGGATCGTTCCCGGAATCGGATGATCGGCCATCTGGTTTGGATATCCGATGCCCTTTGGCCCCATCGCGTTTTTGTGAGGGGTGTCGCGGGTGTAGGGTATCGGATCGGATCGGAATGGAGATCGAAAGTCGAGTGGGTAGTCTTCAAAATCCGAAGGTCGGAAGGTCTTGAATCGGGGGCGCCGCAAATGTGATAAAATGCAATATTTTTGACTATGGGGTTTTCCTCTTATCTTTGGCATTTTATCAAGAGCACCTTTATATTGGTCTCGAAAACTTGACTACAACAATGCAATTTTGGGTGCAATTTTGTAAATTTTACACGTAACGGTAAACTTAAAATTGTAAAGAAAACTATAGTGATAAAAGTGATTGTGGCTATTTGATAAACAAAAATCCTACATTGGTTTCTGTCCGAGTTGATTTCTTTGGCATTCGAATTCAAATCACCAATCTTGCGCTCCAAAAATGAAAACCATTCCTTTTATCCAGTAGATTCGATAACTTGCTGTGGATCCAAAATTGGGATTTAATTCAATAAGTAGATTAAGTAGACTATGATTCAAAATCGTACTTCAATGTGATTTAATTGACAAAAATTAAAAAAAAGACCTTCATCCAAAAATTGGTGCTCATGGCCACAGGGGTGAAATTCAGGACGCGTCTTTAGCCCGTAGCATCGCTTCAGGTGGTCGTTTTGAAAAAATCTTTCAAATCCCAATAGAATAAGGTCTTGCGAATAAGCTAGTTGAATTTTAGAAGAATCCGATAAATTCCTGGAAAGTTATGCTCATTTCATCGCGTCACAGAACTTTTGGGACACCCTGTATTTAACATTCGAATTCAAATCAAAAGCATCAATTTGATTCAGTAGAGTTTATACATTTTTGTGCCGTGGTAATTAGGATTTGATTCAATAAGAATTTTTTAAAAGTCGTGGTTCAGGTTTTATGTTAGGTTTAACTTAAAACAAACGAAACTGTTTTAAGGACTGTAAGAATTGACTTGGATTGAATTTGGTTCGATCAGATTCCACTATTCAAATTCAGCTCACTTAAGCAATCGAACGCTATCCAATCTGAACCTCTCGAAAAGCGGGACTCAATGGCGCAGCAACTACAATAGAGAGTTTATCACGTAAACGGATTGCTCGAGAGGCGCGCGACAGGATACGCCCTCCGCGGGACGTTTGCTCGTTTGGCGCCTAACGAACTCAACTCGATTAGGCGAATCGCGGGCCGCGTTCCTCCGCGAGGGTCGTTTAGGTAGCAGCTCACCGCCTCGGAGGAACGGAGGTGCCAGATCGATAGCGGTCGATAGTGACCGTCGGCTGGAGGAGTGCTGGGCCCCGGGGAGAACGGGCCAAGGGCGGAGGGTCCAAAGTGTACAAAGGCGCAAACAAGTTTCGCCGCCGAGGAGAGGATCGGGACTCAACCGGCCGCGAGAATGAGTGGAGATTACATAAATCCGCGGCAGCTGCGACAAGCCGCGATTATTGTATTGCGTAAGTCGACAATATGGGGGTTGTGACCTCGGGCGCGCACGGTCACAGAAGGCCCGGATCGATGCGGGTGGCGGCCGCGCGATCAGTTGCCATGGGGACCCGACGAGGCTGCCGCCGCCTAATTACGGCCCCGCCGACAGGAGGCGAAGTAGCTCACAGGGGATGGGTTGGCGGAACAGCTGTTTTAATCGCAAACAGAAAACCGGAACGAGTTTGTTAGCTTTTTCAACTACTTGATTTATGTGGAGCAGCTTACAAGGCAAGGCGAACAGCTGAGAACGTTTGTAAGGTTTGCAAGAATTAAACGCAAAATGTTTAAGGGATGGAATGAGAATATATTTAAATAAACAATAATTTTATATTATAAACAATAAATACAATACGTCCAAATATATTTTATATTTTTTTCATATTTATAAGACATGTATTTTCTGCCAAAAATAGTTTTTAAACTCAAAGCTTATATAATTCAAAAAATGTACATGCGTTAATTTACGTCAAAATAAAAACATTCCTTGTTTGAAGGCACAAAGTAGTGCTCTTTTTCCTATCAGTTTCAGGTCTTTAAACTCTGAAAATTGAACATTAACAAAATCTCAGCATCTAAATCTTCACTCGCCTCTTACAGTAGGACAAAAATTAGTAAACAGTAAGAAATTAAATCATTAGAAAGATCCAAAAATCCTAATGCCTATCTATCTTGTCCTGGTGCGACACATTACGTGGATCACTGTCCATCACATGGCCAATAGACACCCTTTTACCGATACTGTTCTTTTTCAATCCCTTATATCTGAAGAAAGTCGACCTTTAGGGAGAAATCACTTTGAAAAGATCGATGCTGCTAAACTCAACGGTTACTCAAATATAAAGAAAAGTTTAGAAGCTAGTTATTTTTGCATAAACACGTCGATACTATAACATTTCTTTATATCACATATCTCTGATATGCTAATAAATTTGTTTTGGCTTGGTGCAAAAATTCCAAAATTGTGGCGTATTAGTGGCTAACAACATGGGTGTGAGGGTTAAAACCGTTCTCCCATTAAGATACTGAAAAAAGTCAGATTAAAATAGTGACCACAGAAATCAGTAGATGTCCTAAACATACTGCAAAATAAAATCTCGGCTTTTCAAAATGCCGAGCTCGCTGCATAAGACTCCGAGCGCCGCTCGATGATCGCCGCGGCGCGGCACAACTTATCTCGAGGCGCATCTCCGCCGATTGGAGGGCCGCCGAGGCTGTCACACAATCTCCACTGCCACTGACCGCTGGGGAATAGTTTAGTCACGCTTAGGCCCCTCCGGCCCGAGATGGACAATTGTTTGCGGCGGTGTAAATATAGACTGGCGATGTCGCCGAGGTCGACCTCGGGCCCTCGGGGGGATCGGCGTACCCTCCGGCGCCGGCAGGTTCCGAACGGAAACAACTCATTTGCTTCAGTGGGAATTGCGCGAAAACAAACGCGGAAATTAACCGAAAATAAGAGGGTGACATTCAGTGAAAATAAGAGGCGTGGGTGGAGATGTTTTTCGCTCCAAATTATGGGCCAGTTTTTTACTCCTTAATTAGCATTTTTTCGAGGTGAGTGGGTTGACCGTAATCGAAATGAGGTGGCGATGAAAAGAGAGAGCGAATTAGAGGTATTGCCGAGGAGCTTAGATTCAAGCCTCAAAGAGATCGGAGCGGAGTCCAAGAGTGAAGTAGGGCTTCGAGAGCGAAGGGGCGGAGGGAAACTTCTTTGGAAGTCACTGCCTCGCAACGGACTGTCTCTGACTCTGTCCATAGACAACAGCTGCTAAGGGAACGGGCACCGTGGGATCGCGGTCCCTTTCATGGCGAGTCAGAGTGTTTTTGTACTCGTTGTTGAGTGGAAGAGAAAATGGGACGGGAAAGTCGAACGACTGCAGGCACAAGCAGGCTGTCACGAGGAAGTAGAAGCACCTGCGACTTTTGGCCTTTCGGAAGAGCTTCTCGCAATGAGAAAGTGCCTGCGCCCAGGGTCCTCTTGCTTCTCTTCCTCCGCTTATCCCCGGACGATTTAGAGCGCCTCTCGTGCTCTTGAGACAAAAAAAGGAGCCGTACTCGGAAGGCAAAACGCACGTTCTCAACAACAATTACGCCGCTTATCGTCTGTGCCCTTAGGCGGTACATGCGGAACAGAAAACGATTAAGGAACATTTTATGTGGATATGGGTTGTTTCCAATTGTTGTAGGTATTCAAAACTAGAGAAGTGTAAAAGTTCATATGATTCTCTGATTCTAAGTGAGATAAGTACAGCAGCAAAAAAACGTGCAACCTTCTTGGATTCTAATGTGAGTGACACGCAATTCTTGAATGTTGACGCTCCATTTAGCAACATTTTTGGCAGCATTTTGACCATGCAAGGCGAACCGATGCTTCGGACAAGTCCTGACTGGCAGTAACGTCAAATCTTATCAATTCGGCGATTTGTGGGACGAAAGTGATGCTTTCGGAACCCAACCAATTCGCAGCATCACTTTTTCGTATTTAAGATCGTTTGATAACCATTTCTTCCTAATCCTTCTGTTCAGTATGGCTGCCCCTCCTACTCTACTCCAGAAATGTGTTCTCCAGGTCGCTCTGGACCCTTCCGGATATCTCTACATGCCTAGACGCCTCCGAATCATTGTTGGCAGGTGCATCGCCTCCCTGCATCATTTCGACAAGCACTTCAAGCATCTTCTTGACGTGCGAGCCGATGAATCCAAGATCCAATTGAAGCCAGACGGTGCAATCGACGTGACGAAGACGGTTGAGAACTTCCGCTCCTCCGTTTCCAAGGCAGACTTCTTTAAAATCGTGTTCCTCACCGGGGCCGACGTGGACTGGACCGCTACTTACAAGCGTATGTCGAGGGATGAAAGAATATCGCTTCACGAACTCGCCATCAAGGAACAAGGCTTTCTCTTCGTCTGTTGGAGAACGGTCCTCAGGACTCGACAGGACTTCGCTCGGCAGGATTTCAAAAGCGCCGTTCAGAAGAGTGTCGAACTGCATGCTGCTGGGACCCTTCGCTCTCTGCTGAAGGGCGTCAAGAAGCCGGAGAAGGACGCGGCCATGAAGTTCTTCACCGAAGTCAAGAGCCAGATGTCGCTGACCAAGGAAATCGAATCTGTCGTTGCTTCCTTTATTGCATCATTGGAATAATTGTGTTCAATACGTTATTGTATTAAATAAAAATTTTACCTTACATCACTGAACCGTAGTCCTGCAAGCTCTGTTCCACCCGTGATGTCGTGTTAATCTCTAGATTTGAAGTGGAGACGCTACTATCTGCAGATCTGTCTGAAGACCCTCTGCAAACTCATCCATTCCTCTCCATCCTTATCCTTTGCTTTGTTAGTCGATCGGTCGTGTGAAAGCGAGAAGCTTCTGAAATGGCGAATCCTGTAAGCTTCTGTCCTTGCCAGGACCATGCTAACTCGCTCTTCAGATACTGATTCCGAAGTTCAACAACACAAAGCCGGCGGAGAAGCTCAAGGGGAAGCCGAGCGACGTGAAAAACAAAGACGAGCAAGTAAGATTAATCAACTTCCTTTTTGGTGAATCCTCTGCGTTACAGAAGATCGAAGTGGACGCCGATGGAACGGTGATCAACGAGATACGTAAGTGTCCCGAAGGGTCTGACCTTGCAAAGAAATCGATTTAGGAAGGGACGTCGATCAGATTTGTGCCAAAGCCGACAAACGTCTTCGTCGAGTGAAAACAATCGTGAGTCACAGGAAGGCACCCAGCATCCTCTTTTAATCTTGTTATTCAAACCTCTCAATTCTTCAATTTCTCAAAAGAGCACCCAAGTGTTATGACCGGCCCTACTGAATGCAAAACTTGGTGATCTGGGAGCGCAACGTTTATATCATTAAGCTTTTGATGTGAACAGTCCTTTTTCAGTCCTTCGTCATCACAGGAATCCTCCTACTCCTGTCGGCCATTTTCTTCTGCGTCGCCATCTACCTACAAGTTAGATCGGCATCCACCAGGAATGCCTTCGAGAATCGCCTCTCCCGCTGCTCAAGCCACTACGAGCACGTAATCTGTGCGAAAGACCTGTGTGGAATGTCCTCCCTCGCGTCGTCTCCACAGCGCTCAGTAACTACAGTAATCCCTCCATGAATCATTAGCGTCCTTTCAGGAATGTGTTTATCCTCTGCAGCCATCCGAAGGGTCTGAAGTGCACTGCAACACGGACAAAAGCTGCACGGGTGAACTGGTGATTTGCCCGTCGAATGAAACGCTCGTCTTGTCGATGAACGCCGACGGCGTCGCCTTCTACCAGCATCAGCAGAGGATCGATTATTCTGTTGAGAGTGCAGCCTAATGAACGTACTACCAGAAATGTCACATTTGAATGATTTGGCAGATTTATTGCCCGCTTCTCCCTCTTCTTAGCTTCGCAAGAAGTAGAATTGGAAAAAGCCAAAATGGAGAGGAAGAAGCATGTCCGTTCAAAACACGGCTCTCTGGACTCGAAGCGGGCTCTGTACCATCTTTGCTCCATTCTAAGCACCGTCTCCATCCGACAACACTTCTTGCAACGCTGAGGCTCTCTCTCATCTCGCGCAAGCGGCTCAACAGAGAAAGCAGAAGTGCTTTCTACTAGTGGTGTCCCGCCACGAAAAGCATTTTGAAGGAGATGTCTGTCACGATGCCCTTTACGCGGTGATTTTCGTCGGCGATGCTGATGGGTGGATTTCAGTTTGCATGTGGGACGTCCGCCTCGCATTTCTGGAAGCATAAGCCTTGGAGCACAGTGATTAGTCGTCGTATGTATCGCGGACTTCACGTTGGAAGCTATGTCTAGACGGGTCTCGAGACCGTCTAGCCAAGACTCTTGGAGTCTACAGTTTACGAAAATCGATTAGGCCGTCCTTCCGCGTTTTTCTTCTGTTGAGACGGGTTTTGTCTCAATTTGTCGTGTGATTCGCGCTCCTCTCCTCCACACTTGGAAATACAGTTTGTCGATTTCAGACAACTGAACATGAGCGGCGAAAAGATGGAAATCGACGAATCCTCTAACGCCAGCAATGATGCGCAGACCGGTGGAAAGACAGATAAGAAGCGCTTCGAGGTATGCAAACTCCATTGTTTAAGTTACTCATCGTTTTCGTTTAGGTCAAAAAATGGAACGCAGTTGCCTTGTGGGCTTGGGACATCGTCGTGGACACGTGCGCCATCTGCCGCAACCACATCATGGACCTATGCATCGAGTGCCAGGCGAACCAGGCTTCGGCCACCGCCGAGGAGTGCAATGTGGCCTGGGGCGTCTGCAACCACGCCTTCCACTTCCACTGCATCTCCCGCTGGCTGAAGACGCGCCAAGTCTGCCCGCTCGACAACAGGGAGTGGGAGTTCCAGAAGTATGGACACTAAGTAAACTTCTGGACATTTTCCTGTGTTTAACTGTTGATAACCGAATGTATGTAATGTATGAACGAACCATTCGCAAGTCAGAAACTGTTGTGTATTTGAGTCTCCTACACCTTGTAGCAAATTGCCGGTTTTGGCATACACGCGAGCGCCGATCACCGTGGAAACCCCGCTGATTTAATGCCATTTCATAAATACATGTGGTCCCAACGCGAACAGCATAAGCAACAGTTCTCGCTCGCTAGTACCCTCCGCGGTTGGGTGGCTGCGTCTGATTGCGGCTTCGCACTTGTTTGTGCTTTGTAAGCTTTGCTTTTCGAGTGAGTGTGCCGTTTCTTTGTAAGCGGCTTATAAGCGCGACGTGATCGGCGGTAATTTCACAGCTACAGTGTGAATATCGTTGTGTTTTCAGACCGCCATTTGCGAATTCTTGGCAATGTCTACACGCAGTAGTCGTCGTTCCACGGGTGGCACTCTCACTCCAAGTGTCATTCCGCTCCTGGCTACTACCCGTCTGAAAACAGAGCTGTCTAACCGTGGTCTAGACACCACCGGTCCGCAGCACGTGCTTGCCGATCGTTTGCTCCAGGCCGTAGAGTTGGAGAAGATGGGATCCCTGCGTCCAGCAGCTAAACCGGAGGTGGTCGAGTGCCCCAGCACGCCCCAAGTCGTCGAAAAACCGGTGGATCCGCCCTTGGACACTTCTACGAAGCGCGTGAAGCCGCTGAAAAGGAAGATCACCATTGTTGATTCGGGACCAACTGTAAGTAGTTTGCTTTGTACGGTGTTGTTGTATAGATATCTGTTAGAAAATGGAAATTGAACGCCCAGAAGCAGAGCCGGAGAAGGTCGAAGGCCCTGTTGCTCCGCAAGTCGTCGAAAAACCAGTGGAAGCACCCCTGGAAGCATCCATCAAGCGGTCGAATCCGCCCTTGGACACTTCTACGAAGCGTGTGAAGCCACTGAAGAGGAAGATAACCATTGTTGATTCGGGACCAACTGTAAGTAGTTTGCTTTGTACAGCGTTGTTCTATAGATATATGTCAGAAATTGGAAGTTATACACCCAGAAGCAGAAACGGAAAAGGTTGAAGACCCTGCTGCTCCGCAAGTCGTCGAAAAACCAGTGGACCCACCCCTGGAAGCATCCATCAAGCGGTCGAATCCGCCCTTGGACACATCTACGAAGCGTGTGAAGCCGCTGAAGAGGAAGATAACCATTGCTGATTCTGGAACAACTGTAAGTTTCTTCATTTGTGTGGCTGCAGATATGCTATTTTCTGGGAAACTATTTTGTTCTGCCATGTTTGCCTTTCACAATTACTGTTTTACTCAATTATAAAACGTAATTATAACATATTCTAGTCGCATCATGAAGCAAAGCCGAGCGATGTGCCACAAAAGACTAGCAAGCCGAGCGATGTACCACAGAAGACTAGCAAGCCGAGCGATGTGCCACAAAAGTCAAAAATTCCTCTTCCCAGCAGAAGGGATTCAAAGGACTCTAGTAATCCCAAGAAAAAGGTGAGATTTAAAGGCTAGCGAATATGTAATTTCCCATTTTAGTGCGTTCCTTTGCCAACTCGAAGTGCGAACGCCCCTTCAAGTTCCCTGGATATCTTCGACTCCATTATGAGCAGTCAGACCAGGCTAATGAAGGCAAAAACGAACGAAGAGAAGCAAGCGGAACTGGTGGAGATGGCCAAACGTAGACTG
>JADLIF010002130.1:0-34482 GCA_016648015.1 Steinernema khuongi | reverse complement strand
CGTCATCCGCTGGCTGCAGAACAACGCGCCCTACCAGCTGCAGTACAAGCTGACCGCGCCCAACGGCGACGCCATCTGCATCATGGCCCAGGTCCGCGCCCTCACCAAGTAGTGCGTCGTTCTCTATCGTAATCTTTGTCATAAGCCGTCGTAGTGGCCAATAAATGAGATATAAGCACGTGGAGACCGAGGGCACCGCCGAAAATAAAAAATCACAAGAGCATCGCTCTCTGGCTATTTAAACATTAATGTTATCATTTGCAACAATATCAAGATTTTTGTTCGATCATGAATCCTTCCTCTGCAGCGGAGGGAGCATCCAGCGACCATAACAAATTCCTAAGACGCAATCAGGATATTAGGAACACCCTCGTCGGCTTACTTGAATCTCAGAAAAAGTTCCGACGTATGATGATGGACTACAGCAATCGGATCACTCATGGGCCATCCATCAATGCGGTGAATAACAGGGAGATTTCTCCCCAAACGACTGATGACGAAAGGGAAGAAGGGAGTTCCGATGAAGACGAAATCAGCTCTGTGAGCTCTGAAGAGGAAGCTGACTCTGATAACGATGGAGTGAACGTAATAGAAGAAGGAGCCTCTCACCCAGATGCCCTAGAACAAGCAGAGAAGCGGAAACTTAGCATTGTGCGAGATGTTCCGAATTGCGAGAAGTTATCCATTTGGAAGGTAAGGCTTGGTTTTATAGATATTACTTATCTGTCATCTTTCAGTGTGCTGTGTGTAAAAAACAAATGAAAGGAAATTGGCACGACCGCCGAAGTCATATTAAAACCCATGAAGGGTTGAAAGTTTCTTGCCCAGTGTCAGGGTGCTCTGTGACTATATATCATGCTGATTTGAGAAAACACTTGAAGAGAAGGCACAAAATGACCCGCAGCGCCCTTTCAGCCAACGAAAAAGCACTGTTTCAAAAGGAGCTCGACCGAAGCAACAAGGCTGCGATGAACTACGAGCTGAAGTACTTCCCACCAACCAGCCTGGTCTCTTTCTCGGAGACCGCCGGAAGAGACGCAGTTAAGCCGTTCTGCAAGAAATGTGGGAGTCGTTATATTCAACTCCAAGGCAGGAAAGATCATGTAGCGTCTGAACTCAACTTCAAGATGGACTGTCCATTCGGAGGGTGTTCTTACAGAGGGCGAAATCGGGCGATGAAATCCCACCTAAGAGAGAAGCACGGCAAGAAATTACGAGATTTGAACGGGACAGAACGAAAAAGGTTCGACAACACAAGGCAAAAGCTCTACAAGAAGGTGGATACTGTGATGTACAAGTTTTTCTCTCAATAAAAGGGTATGAAATGAGATAAATGCAAAAATCAGAAGAGCATCAAGATCTAGTGACTATTTTCAGATATAAACTTGGGAGTCTTTTTGGCTCTCTTCTTAAATATAGTTTTTGGGAGTCTTCTTACATGTTGTACTTACAGAAAACGACATGAATACCCTTTATTTTTGATTATCTGCTAGTGTTTATTGCTCTACTAATGTTCTCATTTGTACGAGGCTTATCCTCTTGTTCCGGAAATGTTGTTTTTTTTTTGTTTTACACAAACGGACAGCGAACCAATGTATGTACATCACAGGGGAGTTGAGCAATTCCGCACGACTTCGGGAATTCTTCTCATTGCTATACAGACGTTAGGACGACGAAGCTGAGAATCAACGTGGAAAGAACCGACGTGCTGGGTGCTGAATTGCACAAGTAGCCTTTGCAGGTGTAGATGTGGCCGACGGTCGATTTGACGTCTTCCTCCCGAGTTAGTCTCACCTAAATCGAACCTGAACCTCCACTGTAGGCCTTCAGCACACCTGTGTCGCATTGCCGGGTGCGAGCGAGAACTGCTCGTCGTGGTCGTACATTATGCGACTCCAACAGTCACGGACGATCGCCGGTCCTTGCACTGAAAATGCTCCGAGTCAAACAATCGTGGGAACATAGGCCACACCGCAGATCTGACGACTCGGCGGCGGTTCATGGATGACGACTTTCACACAAACGCTGTTTGGACAAGGAACCACAGGGATACGGTCGCGGACGTTGTCGCACGTTTCGTTGGAGAAGAACGGGAAGTTCTTCAAGTAGAGCAGTTTGTTGTCGTCGGTTTTGGGCTGAACAATGGGCCGAACGGGTGAATTGGGCAATCAGGGCGGGATGGACTCACCCAGCGGAAGTGTAGCTGCGCTGACGAACAGCTATAGCATTTATCTGAAATGGCTCATAATTTCCGTTGGAAGCAGAAATGGAAGTAAAATAGTTTTTGGAAATATGAATGGGGCTACTTTTGGTCTCATACACTCACGATGTGGGAACTTTACTGAAATAAAGGACCATATTCGAGTACATAATTGATATCAAGTAGTTGTAAAGAGCTGCTAAAATTGATAAAAAAAGAGAATTTTTGAAGCCAGCCTAGATTTTTGTACTTTATCTTGATCGCTATGAACTAAAAACAACATTCGTTTACTTGCTCATTCCGCACACCTGCTTGTTACTAATGCTGCTGTGCCAAAGGGCCCTTTAATTAATGTAAGTGATCGGCTCACAATCAGTCTTTGCCCACATAAAGTGTGGAAATGACTGATGAGCTCAAAAAAGTGTTCAACAGACCCTTGGTTAGCTCGTTGAGACACAACAACCACACTTACACCCTTCAAGATCTGTAAAAACTTTGCGGGACCGAAATAACGACTTTCATTAACACATTAAGCCGAGATCACTAACAGGATATCCTGACGTTTCGCAGAGTTTAATATGCCGACGAAAGCCGTGGACATTTCGTGGTCTGTGCACTATGAGTGCCAATCTCTTTTTTCGACATAAATTACGAGGCCATTGCTCGATCAAAAGTCGAGGAATTCGATTTTGGGCTTTGAATTGAAAGAAAGTCCATAGAGGCCCGTTGGGTGGTGGTTGTTGCTCTTTTAAGCAATAGGTCAAACAACAGATTTCCCTAAAGCCTTGGTTGTTTTGATTGTTTCAAAAGCGGAGAATCGGGAGTTAAAAGGGGCCAACTAACTATGTCCCCTAGTATACAATATTTGCTTAAATTTGACCAATATATACGTCCTAGAAAAAGATGACTTGGCAACGAGGAAGTAAAACTTGGAAATCAGCTTACCCGCGGCGGAAACCGTGTGCTCGACGACGTGAACCAAGTTGAGAAGCCAGATGACCGCCGAGGACAGCACCAAATACATAAAGAGGGTACTTCGCGGTTCTGAAACGTCTTGGTGAGCCTGGCGATCGTAACGCACGAGATGCTTGCTTATTTCTCGGCGCGGACACCCCCAGGTGGGTGCCTATCGAGCGCCGGAAATGGGCCCATTCCGGGCTGTCCAATTGCGCGAAATTAATTATCGATCGACCATCGGTCGGGGTGGACGGCCCGAGGCAAAAAATCACCCCGGACAAGCGCTCAATCATTCCGGACGGGCGGCGGTGTGGCTTACGTGGAAAATATTGATAATCGGCCGGCAGCTAGGAAAGCCGCCGGCAGGACAAGGCCTCACTGAGGGATTCGATTTAATGGAACGTGGACGAAGCCGTCGACGACGACGAGACACTCTCTTGGAGGCCCTTCAAACACGAGGCGAGGGTGTCGCCTGTTCTCGCGCCGACGGCTTTGAGAGGCCGTGGGATGGCGCGAGGAGAGGCTGCCGAGAGGAGTGGATTCACTTAGTTAGGCGCGTGGAAAAACATGCCCGGATTGTGAGAGTCCACGGCTCATGGCTCTACACGGTTTGTCAGGGTAACGTTGCAGCATGATGGTTTTGCAGTGTTTCTGAGAGGGTGACGCTTTCTACTTGTGAACTGCATTGCGGAAGTGGTGTTTGTCCACTGCTTCTGTTTAGGTCCATTTACATAGCAATGTAGAGTGCTTTGAGAATGTTTCCATTGTTTCCGTAAACTGAGAAAACCAGCTTAAAAACTTTCGTTTTGTTTATGGCAAAAGTATAGAATGCATAATACGTTATACTTTAATAGCTTATACTCATTTCCAAGGGCACTGTCACCGATCTATTCTACAAAGAGGAACTTCTGGAGAGGAGTAAGGCAACTCTTCGCCTGTTGTAACGCAAGAACGCTCTCTAGCGATAGCGGACGGTGAGGATATGAAGTTCCACATCTACAAGATCACTATGAAGTAGAGACATAAAATCACGGATTCCTATCCACGTGGGGTTGATATTGCTCTTAAAAAGCAGATGCACCTCTACCAGATCGAAGCGCGATGCTATGATATGCTTCAAGCTATAAAAGACGTGCGCCGTCGAGGGAATGTAGCGTGTAAGAAGAATTTGAAGATTGCTGAGGAGTTTGCGTACACATGCAACAGCTCTACGCACGGCCATTTCTCAGAGAGGATGTCCCTCATGAAACGGCCTCAATACTCATCGCCATGGAGTTAAGTGGTTCCGAGTTTATGAAGGTAGCTGGAACATCCAATTTTTGAACTGCCTGTAGTAAAATGTGCTCTTGTGCACATGTTTTGTGTTCACCAATAGGTGAGCGATGAGTGTACTGGTCATTGCAAAGGCTAGTGAGGAGATGAGTTGGGTTCGGGTTGGGTTTTCAGCAAAGTCTGTGTATCCGAACTGCTGATCTCAGGGGTGGTAACCCAAAAGTTCGTTTATCTTTCCACTGATGCGCGTCCTGAGGTATGAACGAGCTCAAGAAAGGCCTTATGTGGCCAATAAGGTGTTTCTTGAGACTTCAACGGTCGAAGATAACCACGATCTCTCCATGTATCGTAGTGTCTCTAATTATATGCCAGGTTAGGAAGAAGTGCTCATCCCCATCTCTATATCGGATGTGCGAAAACGTATCTTTCCCCGTGGTCCCACCACGATCTACTTGCGTCGCAGACGCGTCGCGTCTCTTCGAATCGATCTCGACGAATGCGCGCCAATGGGGACGTAGGGAAAGTGCGTACGCGCCGCTGCCACCGTCTAGGGCGACCGTGGAAACGGCGCAGCGCTCAGGACGTCACGAGCGCCGTGCCCGAGCAAGTCCATGGCGCGGTAATTTGGATATGTGTCATCGCGCGCCTTTTAGTTTCTTGGCTGCTTCTCTCACAGATTTCCAGTGCGCGGGAGCGTCATATCACACCGCGTCAGTCCTTTTCTCAGGTTCTTTCCTTTCCCTTAGCTCTCCTCCTATAATCGCCTAAATTGATTTGCGAATAGTTCTAATCTTCAATTCTAAAATCCCTGAAAATTACTGTGTGAAGCACACACGCTCCTCGCATCTCCAAAAAATTCATTACTTCCTGCTACAGTACAACATTGCGTCCTTCGCATCGCCTTATTCATTTCCTCGTGCATGCTTTGCAAACAGCTCGATCTCCATATTTCTGTAACTTTGCCAATATGAGTTTCAGAACGCCCATGAGTAGTAAGCGCGGAGGATCGAATCCGAAGCGTGCGCGCCGCGACGAAGATGTCGACATGGAAGAAGAGGAGAACAGCAGGAGCGGCGGCCTCACTATGGTCAACATTCCTGCCGGTAAAACGCTACACTTTCTTGAATCGAGAATCATATTCGTCGTTCTTTAGGCCGTGAGAAGGACTCTGAATTCCAGGCGCCAAAGGGCCAGAAAACGCTAACTGACATGGACACAGAGGATCAAGTGACGAATGTCGAGAAGGATGCTGAGCCTAACGCCGTAGAACAGACGCACTACATTGTCGTTCCGTCATACTCGGCATGGTTCGACTACAACGCCATCCACCAAATTGAGAAGCGTGGTTTGCCCGAATTCTTCAACGGGCAGAACAAAAGCAAAACGGCTGAGGTCTACATGGCGTACCGCAACTTCATGATCGACACTTACCGCCTAAACCCGTTCGAGTATCTCTCATTCACGGCGTGTAGAAGGAATCTCGCCGGTGATGTTTGTGCTATTCTGAGGTACGTTGTAGGTAGCTGAGGTACTGTAGCTGAGGTACCGTAGCTGAGGTACCGTAGCTGAGGTACTGTATCTGATGTACAAAAAAATTTGCCCTATTGATATGAAAGGAGTATGGTAATAACAGATTGTTGTTTCAGAGTTCATAGCTTCCTCGAACGATGGGGCCTCATCAACTACCAAGTAGACGCAGAAAGCCGTCCTGCGCCAATCGCTCCTCCATCGACATCACACTTCAACATTCTCGCCGACACTCCCATGGGCGTCCAAACCATCAACCCCATTCCATCTAACTTCTCGGTAAGTCATCTTTACTTTGCGAGAAAAAAACGTAGTCTTCAGAGCGCAACTGCCGAAATTAAGAAAGAACATAAGGATGGTGAAGAAGTTAAGCAGGAACCCGGAACCTCGGCCGCGAAGAATATTAGCCATGTTGGCCTGAAGACCGATCAGTACAGGAAGCAGTTGGTAGCCATGCAGGCGAAGGGTTGTGCCCCTGGAAGAGAATGGACGGATCAGGAGACACTTCTCCTTCTGGAAGGTCTCGAGATGTTCAAGGACGACTGGAACAAGGTGGCTGATCATGTTGGGACCCGGACCCAGGAAGAATGCATTCTTAAATTCTTGCAATTGCCCATCGTGGATCCATATTTGGAGGAGGACGACATCGAGACGGAGATGACCAGTGAGTTGGCTATTTCGGGTTATGCATTCTGACCATCGGGTTTTAGATCATATTACGCAGCAACCCATTCCCTTCAGCCAAACGGGAAATCCAGTGATGTCCACGGTTGCCTTCTTGTCAAGCGTCGTGGACAAGCGAGTTGCCGCATCGGCTGTTAAGGCCGCTCTTGAGGAATTCGGAAAATTGAAGGACGAGGTCCCTTCCCTGATGGTTGAAGCGCACGCGAAGAACGTCGATGCCGTGATGAAGGACGAAGACAACATTGACGGAACCGTTGGGTTGTCGAGGTCTGGAATCGCAGGCCAGGCTCTGCCAAAGAAAGATGATCAGTCTGAAGTGAAGACGGGAGAGAGCAAGGAGGGCGAAGCCATGGACACATCGGAGTCGACGGAGAAGCCGTCAACCGAAAACGGAGCTGAAGAAGGTGATGTCAATGTGAGCGAACTCCGTGCGAAGGCGAAGAGAGCAGTTTCTGAGAAGGTCCAGGCAGCCGCTGTATCGGCTCTGGCCGCCGCCGCAGTGAAGGCCAAGCATTTAGCAACGATCGAGGAGCGACGCATTAAAAGTCTTGTCGCCCAGCTTGTGGAGACCCAGATGAAGAAGCTCGAGATGAAACTGAGACACTTCGACGAGCTCGAGCAAATCCTTGACAAGGAGCGCGAAGCTTTGGAGTACCAGCGCCAGCAACTGATTCTTGAGCGTCAAGCCTTCCACATGGACCAGCTCCGCTACTTGGAACAGCGGGCGAAACACGACGCCCACGTGAAACTCGTTGCCGGTGGACATCTTCCCCAGTCGCTTCCTCCTGGATTTGAAGTCAGTGGTCCTGCAGCTCCTCAAGCTCAGGTTCAAGTAGCGCTTCCACCCTCGGCCGTCGCGCAAGCCGCTGGTTCCCACCCGGAGCATGGCCAGCACGTCCAGGGAACCCACCAAGAACAACAGCATCCGCAGGGCCATCCACAGGTTGCTCCTCAACATGGCGCTCCTCAACAGCAGCCGTCCCAACAGACGCAACCGAAGTCCGAGCCGATGGATACTGATGCTTCACGGGTGCAGTCACCTCCTACCACGTCAGCTCCTCCGTCCGCCCAACACCCACAGGTTATGCAGCAACATCAACCTCCAGTAGCCCAACCACCTCCCCAACAAGCTGTTCCTCAGCAGCAGCCAGTGCCTCAACAGCCCCCGCAACACCCTCCCACCTCGCAACAGCAGTATGCGTACCAGCCTCCTCCTCAGCAAGGAGGTTATGGTGGACCCCCTCAGGCTTATCAACAAGGGTACCAGCAGCCTTATTACCAGCAAGGACCTCCCCAGGGATACTACCAACAGGGTGCTCGCCCGCCTTATCCTCAGCAGCAGTACGCTCAACGACCGCCTTATCAACAAGGACCTCCTCCTCAACAGGTGAATCAAATCTTAATATTTTTATAATTTCAATTTGTAATTTAAGGGCTACCCACAACAAGGAGCTCCAAGGCATTATGCCCCACCACCACAGGGACAGTACTACCCTCCTCCCCAGGGCTACCCGCAATATCCTCCCCAATACCAAGGACAACCACAGATGGCCGCACCTCCACAGAGCTCCGATGACGCTGCAACACCTCCGATGCATCAAGGACATCAAGGCTAGAAGCGATACAAGCCACTTGTGAATTCATTTTTGTGTCCTTCTGTTGTTCCGAGGTGTTGATCTTTTCTCATTTCTATTTGTGTGTTATTTATTCCTATTGTCGCCTAATATCAGATCTGGTTGTTGCCAGCCTCCGTAAGATTGTTTACCTTGCAACTATGGCCCGTCGCC
Organism: Steinernema khuongi; assembly: GCA_016648015.1. Classification (NCBI taxonomy): domain Eukaryota; kingdom Metazoa; phylum Nematoda; class Chromadorea; order Rhabditida; family Steinernematidae; genus Steinernema; species Steinernema khuongi. Next base: position 26,055 of record JADLIF010002130.1, on the reverse strand, counting down.
GTGCGAAAAGCGGTGTTTGGACAGCCGATTGTTTGATTTTTGGTCGACCTCAATGTCCTCGCGAATCCTAGGAAGATGAGAGCGACTTTGATGTGTCTGTCCCAGGTTGTGTCTCGTCTAGGTCTCGCTGAAAATTAGGGAACTCGTGGAACATGGTATAGGGATCGCTACTTGGTGGTGAACTTTGAACAATAATTTTGTAGAGCTCCCTTTAAAACAATTTCTAAATTTAAAGGAGACGGCATTTCGTTCCCTAAGAAGTGACAAAGGAGGTTAGAAATGGCGTCGTCTTCTCTCGTGATGTTGTGTAAACAAACTTCGCGAAGTGGCTGAACAAGTAGTTTCAAATGTTCACGCGTGTAAATAGAGGAAGAGTTTCAGCGGTCGCACATTGGGTTGCCAGGCGAGGTGGACTGCGGTTGCTAGAAGTTTTGTCAGCTAGCAGTGGCTCCTGGCGTTTAGATTCACCGATGATTCACCATACAACGACGCGATCGTATGATATCACACTGCGGAAATGATGATGAGATTGTGTTTTTATTTTATTTGACTTGGAAGGTGGACTGTTTGCGGAATCGTTGAGCGTCTTCATCTTCGTGGGAACTGTCTTGGGTGACGAAAGGTGCTCCGAAGGTGAGCAGTACCGACCCTCCTCCTTTGTATATTGACTATGGCGTTAACTGCTTCAAGAATATCAGATCCCTTACGCAAACTGATAAGTTTTCTTTGGACCTTGCACCTTACCACTCAGCAATCTGTCGCATTATCTCCTCCACTCCTCTTCTTGGTTATATTCGATTTATGTTGTTGGGACTATCTATTTTGTCTAATGGCAATCTTGGCGCTCTTCGAAGGCTCCGCTGTCAATGGGTAACTCATTCACATTTGCATTTCGCCGTTTGTCCCGTGCCCATTCCACTTCGGCATTGTCAAATGGTCTTAGCCAATGACTACGTCTCAATGTTGAATCAGGACCCTTTCCATTCACACATTACTTCGCTATCACATAGTCGTCCACCCCCCATCCCGGTAATTGCTTCTTTCGTTATCGCATTCCGTGAAGCATTTCTTGGCCCCACGGTAGACGTCTTCACACCTACTACAGCCAAGTCCAAAACAAGTCAACTAACCTTCTAGAATATTCCTTCCCACTTTAGACCAGTGTTATCCGCCACCCTACTTCCATGACAACTTCCGATCTCCGATCGCCACCGACCCTGCTTACCACATCAGGAGCGCGCGATAAGGTCGCCCCCGTCGATGTTTCAGTGGGGAAGAGCAACGTTCACGCGACCCGGCGTAGAACGCACTTTGACAACAGTTTCTGCACCGCCGCCGCGTGCGACCAAAACACCTGCATTGTCCGTCCGCCCGACAGGCTCCACCATCCACAATCCATCGATCGATTAGCGAGCGATCCATTCAAAGAACGCGCGCGTCTACTATCAAAATTTGCAACACACTACAGTACTCCAAGTCACAGGAAAATTGTGTTTTCTGTGGTTCTGTAGTCTGTAGCGCGTGAACAGGCTTAGAAACTGGAAGAATAGATGGGCTACGTGCGGCGGCCCTCCGCTGTCCGAAAGTAATGTGCAAACAGAGAGCGCGGCGCCTCCTTGTGAATGTCTCAAACTATTAGCCCCCTCTTGTAACGCGTGCTCGTATACACCGCGACAACTGGTTCGAGAGCGCCGTTGCGTTTCGCCCGTTTTCCAGAAGAACTCATGAGTGCCTCTATGGGGGTGGAGATTGCAAGAAGCCTGTAAGGGACGCAGCAGCTGCGGGGAGACGTAGGTGCGGGCCTATCGATTGCTGTCCGAGATTTGCATATTAGCCCTTTCCACGGCGGTTTCGATTTGTTTGCAAAGCGGCTCAGCGTTTCCTGGTATGTGCGAAAACGTCATTAGGAACCTGTTCATCAACGCCTGTCAAAAAATTGCTATGAAAGCACCGTAATGCACTCTTGATTCAACAGGGAAGCGACATTGGTGTGATGCAGTAGTGCACTGTCATCAATTACATCGCCGCCATTGTTTTCAGTGACCTTTTCTAAACATTTTAAACTTCGTGTTTGCACTTCTTCCTTACAGTTGTAAGAAGGGATTTAGTCTCCAATTGAAATAGCATCTTGTCATAGAAACTACCGTACCTTGTAATTGTACTCTTGTTGTCGGAGACGATACATTTTCTGCTCGTCGACTCCTAGGACAGAAAAATAGAGAGTCAGTTACTTTCGCATTACCTTTGATTTTGTTTGCTTACTGGCCATATTGTTTTCGTATATTTCACTTGATCCACGCGTATTACGACCGATCAAAGGGTAATTCGCTGCCGTATTTTTGCGCCCTTCAGTTGGGCGAAATGATAAAAGGACAGATTTTATCAATTTCTGATGTTTTTTGTTTTGGTGTTAAGATAAGACTGGTGAAAACAGAAAAGTTCATGTTTCCATAAAGTACATCAGTTCTAGACTAGTTATGATCTTTCGGAGGGTTTGGTTTTTTCCATTTTCTATCCGTTCGCGTTAATGATCAGAAATCACAGATTTGAGACGATATGTATATGCTGTCTGTCTTGTGTCTCGTAGATGTCTGCTGAATTGGAACTAGCTGATTGGGTCTTTGGAGTTGAAGTGCCCTGATAGAAATTCTTAGCAGAGGAGCTAAAAGAAAAGACGTGTGCTGTAGACTCTTTAAATTTGCAGGTCTGCGGTCTCCATGCATTTCTGAACAACGCAAGGCTTATTCAAGCTTTTAATTGATTTCCCGTCCAGCAAGATCGGTTCCGCATGCAACTTTGAATCAATACTGTGCTCTTTGGTGTTGTGAACCTTCAGTTTCTGTTGTACCAATGGATCAGGACGATTTTTTTCGTAGTTCACAGTCGTGCGAATCAGGTTTTCGCGCATTGTTTGTTTTGATTATGTATGCTCCTTGTGTCGCAGTTTTAATCCACGCAATGGCGCTCCGATTAAGCGCTGAAAGTCAAATTCACGACGAAGGTCATCGCCTGTTCAGCGCATCGATTTGGGTTTAGGAATGGGTGCGATTGATTTGTCTGCGCATTCGGGACTATGTGCGATCGAAATTGATCTTCGCGCGATTGCTTTCCTCTTTACATGTTTTTGAGTCTATGTCTTATCGCTGTTCTCCCAAGTAAGAACTCGTTCTCTTTCCTCCAGTGTCATGACCCGCTTCGGAAGTTTCCTTTCTCCAAGTCTCCATATTTAACGTTAGCTTCCGACCTCCGTGGTGTCTGATCTCGTTGGTCTCTTTACATCAGCCCAGAAGGCTAGGATGGGCCCACTTTCCCGAAAGTGCTTCGAATATACACTAGTGCCTAGCAACTACGTTAACACAACATCAACAAACGGGGGTTATTTTGCGGAAGGGTGACGTGGCCGTGGCGTGATGGGGATCCCCTGCAGCGGGAAACTCGTTTTTTGTTCCACTATATATAGTACAGTTCCGATCACGTTTCAGGAGAATGGAGGATCCGCTGAGCCTCGAATCTCCCGCCTTTAACCTCTCGGCCGTAGGGGTGGAGGCCGACGAGCGAAAGTCGGTCTCCGCAAAGGTGTTCAGCAAGATTCCGTTCAGCATTCACCCGAACGACTTTTCCGTTTCAGTCAAGACCGACGACGGGCCTAAGTACATCGGCACGTCATGCTCGAAGAAACCGTCAAAGTCCTCGTAAGTTGCCATTTTTGTGAACTTTGGGCACCGGTGATGGGAGGAGCGGGAATTTCCAAGTGTGCAGTTGCCCCATCACGCCAAAGGTGGAGGCGATGTGGTCTGCTCGCGGCGATTTCCCCTTATCACTGCAAACCAAACCGCCGTCATTTCGTCTTCTTCACTGGTGTGAGGCGCTAAGTTCACCCGTTGTTCTATTCCTGCACGCTGCTCTGCTGACCTTTGGGGAAAAATGGCGAAGAACAAGATGTGCATTGACGAGTTTATGAACAGGCAGCTGACGGAGCGGACCGACATCCTCGAGATGGCGTGGACTAAGGGTGGAAAGGCGGGAGAAGATTCGAAACGAGGCTCGAATAGCTCGAACGAGGATTCAGCGGAGGTCCAGAGTAGGCAGTTGCACTCGAAGGTGGGTAATTATACAGGTTAATTTTTTACGTGTTCTGGCGTGCAACCGTCCCTTCAACGGTTCTTATATGCCATCTGTTACGCCCACTAAATCATTTCAAATGACATTATTTTTGCCGGCTTTCTTCCGTAAATTTCCAAGTACCTCTTTACGAACGTGCCTCAGCCAATGTTCCGAAGACCGGAAGTCGAAAACCACCTTATCTCCATTAACCTCTCCCTAAAGATAGCGATGAAATGAATCATGTGACCTGTGGTGTATGACGTGTTTTGTTCTGCACTTTACCCCTGGATCCATTTGTAATCCTCCTCGTTTCAGCTCGAAGCGCAGTCAGAGTATGCGAAACCAGGCGACAGCGTGGTACGGCCGCCGAACGAATTCGAAAAGTCCAACAGGCTCATTGCCTTCTCCGTCTACTTTACATGGATGCTTCTTCTCCTGTTCGCGTATATACGCGAGTTCCTGCGCAAGTATGGATTTGAGGAGAATAAGGCAGCTGTGGAGTTGGAGAAGCACCGTGACTTCGTGCCCCTTTTCAACGATTTCGAAGCTGTCTACTCGAGGAACTGCTACACGAGGGTGCGCGACGTGTTCGAGCGACCGATTGGAAGTGTTCCTGGTGCGACTGTCGACCTCATCGACCGGGTCACCAACGACTACTGTTGGTCTTTCCAGTAGGTTTTATATTCTTTGAAAGGAAGCTTCTTTGAGATCTGTAGGACGCCATATTAAGGGGGGGGGGGGGAGGATGGTGCAGGGTAACAATGATAACATTTTAAAAGACGTCATTGAGGTAATAATATATGGACCCCTTTTAAGGTACACCGGAACACAAACGAAAGTGATCAACGTCGGCTCCTACAACTACCTCGGATTCGCTCAAGCAGAGGGACCCTGCGCCGATGCAGCCGCCAAATCTATCGATGAAGAAGGTCTCAGCTTGTGCACCACGATCCACGAACGAGGACATTCGGTTTCTCAGCACAAATTGGAGAAACTGGTAGCTGAGTTCCTGGGCGTAGAAGACGCGATCTGCTTCAGCATGGGATTTGCTACTAACTCTATGAATGCGCCGTGTTTAGTCGATAAGGTACCGTAATCCATCGTCATCGGTCCTAGCAAATACGAATCGTTTAGAACTCACTTATCATATCCGACCAGTACAACCATGCTTCTCTAATCTTGGGATGTCGCATGTCCGGAGCAAGCATTAAGGTGTTTAAACACAACGGTAAAGCTGCTTTGTTTGGTGCACATTGACAAAAATTTCTTTAGACATGCGCAACCTCGAGAAGGTCCTTCGCGATGCGATTGCCTACGGCAACCCCAAGACGTTCCGGCCCTACAACAAGATCCTGATAATTGTCGAGGGCATCTACTCCATGGAGGGCTCCATCTGCAACTTGCCTGGAATCATTGCCTTGAAGAAGAAGTACAAGTGCTACCTTTACCTCGACGAGGCTCACAGCATCGGCGCCCTCGGAAAGACAGGCCGTGGCGTCGTGGAGTACTGGGGATGCAACCCTCAAGACGTCGATGTAATGATGGGAACGTTCACAAAGAGTTTTGGCTCTGCCGGAGGTTACATCGGCGGATCGAAGCGAACTATCGACCATCTGAGGCTGAACTCGCCCACCGGATGCTATTCGCTCCCGATGTCGCCTCCTGTCGCTCAGCAAGTTTTCTGCTCCATGTCGATCATTATGGGAAAGGACGGCACCCGGGATGGTCGCGAGCGCATCGACACTCTCGCCAGGAACGCACGGTATTTCCGCGCGAAGCTGAAGCAGAAAGGATTCATCGTGTACGGATCTGACGACAGCCCCGTGGTTCCTGTTATGCTGTACTATCCGACCAAGTGTGGGTAAGTAGAACAGAGGGGAGTGGGAGTTGAACAGACCTAGGCCGTCTAGGCAGCTAGACAGCCAGACATGGCTCATTGTTCGAAGCAAGTTGGCTCTTCCTTACCTCAACTCTTTTCAGACTTTGGGGACGAGAGATGCTAAAGCGGAAGATCGGTGTGGTCGTCGTCTCCTTCCCCGCAACGGACATGACCGAAAGTAGAGTACGAATCTGTTTATCGGCAGCACACACGAAGGAAATGCTGGATACGGTACTGGACGCGATGGACGAAGTTGGCGACCTAAGTTGCGTAAAGTACTCGAAGCGCAAGCACCTGTATGAAAACCTCACGATAGAATACTAAATGAAAATGTCGACGCGAAAGTTCATGTTGAACAGTTAGGCGGGTGTCTCTTTTTTCACTAGTCGGCAGGTTCACTTGTTGTTACTAATTCGCATTGCACAAGTTCGTTGACTTCAATTTTCTCAGATTGTATAGAATGTATCTCGTTTACGTCAATTCGTAATATATATTAAATCACATAAGGCGCACTTTGTTCTCTTCTAGCGCTTCGCGGACGCTCAGGAAGGGGAGGAGATGTCGAGATCGAGGTTGCAGATCGATGAGGTACTCCGAGTCAGGTTCCTTCATGTCAGGCATTGCTATACCGTTCACCTAAAGGACATCTGTAACGAAAATGTCAGGAGACCGCTTTCCTACCGGTTCCGAATTCACTTGCAGGAACACTCGCTCGATGCTTAGGTCCTGGCCCGGAGCTTCTAATGTCCTCAGCACTTCGGGTATGCGGTTCAGGAAGACTCTGTTCATCATCGCTCTATCGGCGTCAAGTCGTTTGTTGACGTATTCGCGTTCCTCCTGGCTCAGAAGGACTCTGTCGGGATCACACCGATTTCTGACACGTGCCTCGTCTTCCAGCTTAATTTCTTCCGGGTACTTATCGATCTTCTCGAGTCGTTTCCTGAAAAAAAAAACTACCGCATAAGATGAGACTGAAGGAAATATTTAATATTGTCTAGAAGTCTAGTAGTTTTCAACTTAAAGTGTTCACTTCTGTTTGTAGCGGATAAGAACTGAGACATAGACAAACATAAAACTGAATAGGAATGTTCGTGAGTGAGCTAATTTTCCGAATTTTGGGAGTGGGTGCATTTGATAGGTCTCGGTGCACATAGTCACAATTGACAATTTTTAGCTGCCATCTCCCCGAATTATTTTTTAGAAAGATTTTTAAAAGTCGAAAAATCGACCAAGTTGGGGTCAATTAAGCTCGATTTTCTTACACGTGGGCTTTCCGATTTTGGTTTCCTTATGGGCGCTGGGTAGAGCTTGATGTGCTCTATCACCTATGTTTTGAATCACTTCGATCGGATAAAAAATAGACAAATTTGACAAATGCGAATTTTTCTCATTTTTCGAATTTCGAATTTAAAGCTAAATCCTATTCGATTGAAGTGATTCCGGGCGCAGATTATAGGACTCATCAAACTGTATCCAGCGCCCATAAAAAAACCAAAATCGAAAAACCTATGTGTAAAAAAATCGAGCTTAAGTGACACAAACTTTTCGATTTTTCGACTTTTAAAAATCTTTTTAAAAAATAATTCGGGGAGATGGCAGCTAAAAATTGTCAATTGTGACTATGTGCACCGAAACCTAACAAATGCACCCACTCCCAAAATTCGGAAAATTAGCTCACTCGCGAACATTCCTATTGAGATTAGTGTTTGTCGGAAGACGTAGTTGTCTATCTCCGACAGGGGCAGATACAATAAGAGTTAAGGGCCAACCTGAGGTAATCGTTGATGATGTACGTTAATCTGTGCACTTCCAACTGGTGGATGTTGATTATGAGCTGGAAGTCGGGATTGTCGCGGTGATTCGCAAAGTTGTCCTCCATATCGCGAATGCAGTCGAGTAGCGCTTGTACGATTTCGTCCCTGTGCGGAAGCAGCGTCGGCGATGCGTTCTCATTCAGCCAGATTTCGTTCATCTGCTTGAGGACTTCGGCGGGCGTGACTCCGTCTTCTGAAGCGTTGTCGTCGTCGCCCGTGGACGATGCGCTCATTGGCATATTTGCTGGTGCCAAGGTACTGGTCGAGGCCGAATCGTCTGCCTCAGGACTCTCGAAGAGATCGTGTTCGCTGTCAAGGGGTAGAGACATTTCTGAAATTTGAGTGTTTCGGCATAAGAACGTACTCCAAAGTGTATTGTACTACGAAACAAAAAGAGGACCTACCTTAAAATGTGGAGAGAGGTCGGAAATCGCACATGTTGATTTCGCGCCATGTGAAAATAGAGGAGATCGTGGCGGGAGCATTGGGAACATTCTATTAGTACACTCCGTATTCGTACAGCAAATCACTTGAGTGGAGTATTTTGAGTTATATACTGTAGAGTCTTTGGAGCTGTCTCTCGTAGTCAATTAACTTCTTGGAAGACGGATTACTGTAGTGCTGCAACAATGCCTTTAAGAATTCACCGTACACAACGTGCTACATTCATAGCTCACGAAAGTGGATCATTCGAGTATGAGAACTAAGGTCATTCGGTATTTTAAGCATATGAAACCTAAACAGTAAACTAAGCATATGAAACCTAAACAACAAACTTTCAGGAATCTGAGCTGGTTCTTTTGTTTGCTCAGAACGCAACATTTTTCCAACAAAGTGGTCATTTTTCTCGCGCACTGCCGCACCGAACAACCGGGCACGTGCCACATTGTACTTTTTTGGCTTTTGACTTCTCACTTTCAACGCGCATCGGTAAACATTTCGCTAACGGGTATCGCTTTCTCAATCGTTGTCCAGTTGTCCTGTGCAAACATATCCGTTTTGCTATAAAAGAGTCCAAGTTGAATCCAAACGTTACTCAATACTCAGATCCATTCGCACTTGTCGAATATGGGATCCCTCTTGTTGTAGGTCTCTCTTTGCTCTTCCGAATAATGAATTTGTGTTTTTAGTGTTTTCATGCTGGCTGTAGGCTCAACTTCAGGACAGATGCTTAACGGTCGAGTTCACTACCTAAACCCGACGTATACGCTCCAGGCTCCATGTGCACACCCTCCATGTGGCTCTACTGTGCTCCACCAGGCTCCTGTGTACCAAAGTTCGGCTCCAGTGCTTCGCGAACCCTCCCTTTCAACATGTACCGTACCTCCTTGCTCTCCAGAAACTGCTAGGCACATAGCCGTATACGACGTCCGAGCCTGTGCAAACCCTCCTTGCGTCCAGTCGGCTCCAGTTCGTGTCTTCCGAGAACCTTATTCCACTTCTGTGCAGAGTCCAGTCGTCCGGCAGCCCGTTGTCTATCAGTCCCCTACTTGCTCGAACCCTCCGTGTGCTCAACCCAGATGGGAACGTGTCCTCCGAGAGCCGTCCTCAGCTCCCATCCTCCAAGCGTCTTCCCCTTCGCACGTTCTCCGAGAACCTTCCCCACGTGTCCTTAGAGAACCAGCTCCTTCCCCTGTTCTCCGTGAACCTTCCACTCAACGAGTTCTTCGAGAACCTTACCTGATTCCTTCTGCAGTTCACCAAACGGTTCAATGCCCCAATTGTGAGCAATCCACCCCTCCTCATGTCCTTCGCGATACTGTCCCTGCAGCCCACTACTCCTGCAGCATACCCCCATGCCACGAGTCCATTCCCTATCGTCCAGAAGCCGCGCCGATCGCCAGAGAACCAACTTACCAGCAGGTTCCGGTATATCAGCCTCAGCCTGTGCTGCATCAGCCAGCTTACCAGACGCCGGTTTGCATTACTCCTCCATGCGAAAGAGCATCTGCCCCGGTTCTTGTTGCCCGGGAGCCATCCCCTTGTGTCCACCCGCCGTGTGCTCCAGTAGTCAGAGAACAGCCAACATACTACTACTATCAGCCTGTTTGTGCTCAGCCACCGTGCGCTCCAACTTCTTATGGCTACCAAGCAGCGAGAGCTCCCGTCTACTCCATTCCACCACAGCATCCCAGGATGTTATCATCGTGGGGCGCCCACGCAGCACCTGTGGAGCCCAATGAAAACAACAAGAAAGAAGCAAAAGCTGACAAATAAATGTCTCATTCGCTGTAACCAGGTTTGAAACCTGATCATGTCTGTACATTTCTGATGTGATTTGTGACCCTTATAAAGACATTTTCCGCGTAGAATGCTTGGAACATTGAATAATCAGATCGGTTGAAGACTTTCGGAGAACATCCAGACAAATCGGAGAACATCCATCAAGTCAGGCAATGCAAACGACCCACTTGGACGCGTTCACAAAGCTCAGTGATACAGGTGAACTTTTCGAACTTTCTTCTCCAAGACTGACATCTGCACTGTCCTTTCTTTCCGTTGTTGCCACACTCTTTACACACGCTGAACAGTCACCTTTCCACATAGTTCCCTTTCCCAAGGGTATATTCCCCTTCGTCGCGTGCAAATTTATGGGCGCTGTCACCGTCTCTGGATCGATATCAACTACCACGTAGTAGATGACGCAATCGAGTCATTCGCACCACGTGCAATTGAGTTCCCTAATGTGATGTTGTTCTATGTGCTCCGATCTGTTTTTGTTGTTGTTTTTGCCAAAAAATATGTGGCCACTGTAAACATTTGTTTGGCTCCTTCCCACGCTATGATGCTTCAGCTTCGCCGCTTTCATTAGACCATCTTGTGACTAAACAGCCCAGTTTACTTTTGTTTACAATTTCTCTTCCTAATACCGGACGCAACGATGGTCTGCGCTACGCTAATCGCCGTTCCAGTGACGGTGACTGGACTGCCGAGCGAGTGTTTGCGCTGACGAGTGCCTGATGCAATAGCAACTGCTGTTGTCATCAGTCAAAATTCCAGCAAGTAACCAACGCTCCTTATAGCTAGGCTCGCTGTTCGCGTTTTTCAGTCGCTATGCTCTGCTTATCCGTGTCGCCATATGTTGGGATCAGGTGTTTTTCAGAGTCTAAGTATTTTTACTGTGATAAAACGCGAGGGAGAACGATATAGTCAGCTGGAAAGGTGGAAGAAGGAGTACACCGCTGCAGGGAGGTTGACGAAGAATGCGGACTTGTTGGCCAAAATACAATTGAGCCTTTTTGCATCATTGTTCAAATTCATATTTTTCGCAAGTATGGCGAGTTAGAAGATTGTAAAACCGACGTCCCGCGACAAAGACGATCGGTTCCAAGCAAACAACCGACTGTTAAAGTTCAGACATTCGCACAGGTGCTTTTCGTTTTTCCGAATATTCCAAGAAGGTGTTTAGAGGATATTTTCCGCTTTTTATCGCGATTGGAAACGTTTATCCTTCGAAGTATCCATTTAAAATGATTGGTGACTTTCCTAAAGCAGTTTCGGAATCTGGAATCTTTAGGGGATCTTTGTAAATCTGATCGGTTCTAGCTTTCCGAGTAGGCTACATACGTTAAGGTTTCTTTTTAGGCGGCGGAAACCTTACTGCTCGTCTAAGGTAAAATAAATAGGTTTATAGTATTTTTTACTCCAAGTTTGCCGTCGCTCTAGCCAAAATCTGTCAAACTGCCTAAAATCTAATTTTTTGCTCAAATATTTCTCCTTGGTGAAGCTAAAAGATCTGTCTCGACCCTTCTGGAAAGCCTTCCCAGGTCGCTGTTCATGCACATCTGTTTCCTGTCTTATTGTTGCCAAATGCGTAAACGACTCACCTCTCTGTGCACCCGTCAGTGTGGCACACTGAGCGTCGGTGCACCACTCCTATGCGATAAAGCGCCGTCCTTCCCACAGAATCCTTATCTCACTTGGTTTGTTCACCGTTTGGTCACTGATCTTTATGATTTTGAGCCGCGTCGACGTGCATTCTACAAATTAGACTTAATTTCCCATCAGCATGTTCATTTACAGAAACGCTTCCAGCTTCTCCAGGGTTCTCCGCATCAGCTCACAGATGGCTGCGAAACGTGAGCTCTCAAGATGGAAGCCGCCGGTCGAGCCGAAGCTCCAGCTATACAACAGCTTGACACGCTCGAAACAGGTGTTCGAACCTGTGAACCCTGGTCAGGTAAGAGTTGACTTCTTGAAGACAGATTAATATGTGGCTTTAGATCAAATTCTACCTCTGCGGCCCTACTGTATATGACAGCGCTCATATGGGTCATGCTCGAGCCTACCTCTCCTTCGACATTCTCCGACGCGTACTCGAGCAGTATTTCCAGTATGACACTTTTTTCGTCATGAACATTACCGACATTGACGACAAGATTATCAAGAGGTATGTGAAACGAATTTGTAGTAGAGTGCTTAACTGGTTCCTTACTACTTTAGAGCTCGCCAACGACATCTCTTCGAGAACTTCATCACTGCAAACAACCACAAGTACAGAGATATCCATCTTGCGGTCACTAGAAGTGTCGAGCACTTCAAAGAGAAGTATCTACAGGAGACCGATCCAGATAAGAAAAAGATGTTGGACGATATGGTAAGTGCCTCTCAAGTCGCCATCTACTAGGCTTACGATGATTTTTTTAGTTGTCCAGGGTAAAGAAGTCCGCCCTCAAGGTCGAACAATATCTCATCGACGATCCCCAGGGGAAAAGGCGCAAAGAGTTCACCACGACATACTCCGAACTGATCGAGAGCTCGAAGGATGTTCTTTCCGACTGGCTCGACTCCAACCTAGGACATACCGTAACCGAACAGCGCGTTTTTGACGCCCTCGCACGGAAGTACGAAGCCGAGTTCATGGAGGATATGAAGAACCTGAACGTCCTTCCTCCTACGGAGCTGACCCGAGTCAGCGAGTTTATCCCTGAGATCATCGAATTCACTCAGAAGATCATCGACAACGGATACGGATATGTCCACGGCGGTTCGGTCTACTTCGATACGGAGAAATTCGATAAATCCGCCGGACACAAGTACGCAAAGCTCGTTCCTGAGGCTTACGGCGGTGACAACCTCGACAAACACATGAAGGAGAGCGAGGGAGAGTTGAGCGTGAACGGGCAGCAGAAGAGGAACGCGTCGGACTTCGCGCTGTGGAAGGCATCGAAGGCGGGAGAGCCGTTCTGGAACAGTCCATGGGGAAAAGGTAGGTCAAAGATATAATGTGGAGGTGCAAGAGATCACCGTTTACAGGACGCCCTGGCTGGCATATTGAATGCTCTGCGATGTGCACAAAAGTATGCGGTGACAGGCTGGACATCCACGCCGGAGGATTCGACCTGAAGTTCCCTCATCACGACAATGAGATCGCTCAAGTAAGTCGAGTACACATGCAGATGGTTATTGGTCCAAAGATGTGTCCTATACTCAGCACAACACGGAGATCGTTAATTTAGAAATTCATTCTAGTGCGAAGCTTACTTCGACTGCGACCGATGGGTCAACTACTTCCTTCACTGCGGAACGCTCCGGATCGCCGGTTCCAAAATGTCTAAAAGTCTCAAAAACTTCATTTCCATCAAGAAGGCCCTTGAGCAATACTCTTCCCGCCAGCTAAGAATCCTCTTCTTGATGTGCAACTGGACTGACACCCTGGACTACAAGTAAGTTCCCCACCTTTTGAGAAGCTGCTTACAAGACATGATTTAGTGCCGATAGCATGGAGCGAGCGATCCAGTTCGAAAAACTCGCAGGAGAGTTCTTCCTCTTGGTCAAAGATCTGAGGAGGAAAAACGTGGAATGCGACGTTGGACCAGAAGAGGCGGAGCTGGAAGAGAAATTCGCAGCCAAGAAACTAGAAATCCACGAGGCACTGTGTGACTCCGTGGATACAAGAACCTCAATTGAGAAGCTGAGAGAACTGATCGCATTGGGAAATTCTTATGTCAAAGTGAAGGTACGGTAGAGGCTTTACCAGGTGGTGACTGAGTGCTTACGTTTAGACGGACGCAAAAGCCCCATTAAGCACCCCTTTGCTTGTGGAGATTGCCGAATATATTACTTGGATGTTCAAAGTATTCGGTGTCGTTGCGAACAACGTTGAGCTTGGATAGTAAGTGCCATTATCTAATCCTGACGAATATAGTTGCTTTTGCTCTAGCTCCGAATGCGGCAAGGAAGAACTTCTGATGCCCTACTTGGACTCATACGCTACATTCAGAGAAAATGTGAGACGAACAGCGATAGCTGCGCCGGAGTTGAACGAACTTAAGAATGCTCTGCTTAAGGTATGGTGCAAGATACATTTATGCAGTTTTTGGTTATAAGAAGTCTGGGAACTTCTGTGGAATTTCTGAAAATGTTATACACATTAATTGCCCAAAAATGTGTAGTAACCTGCGTCATAGAACTAAAGTGACCGCCAATTTCTATGTAGATCTGCCAAGACCTTCGCCGAGAAGAGTTTCCGAAGCTGGGAATCGCCGAAGACGGTCTCCTGACGGGCGAACTGGAGCGGAATAAGGAAAACATCATGCCATACATGACGTCCTACTTGACATTCTGCGAGGAGATCCAGAGAGTCGCCGATACTACGTCGGATTTCAAAATGTTGCGCGGAAACATCCTAAAGGTTGGTCCTTGAACCCCTGTAGATTCATCGTCTTCTTTGCGCTCCAGATCTGTGACAACGTTCGTGACGAGGAGCTCCCCAAGTTGGGAGTTCGTCTCGAAGACAAGGACGGCGAGACTTGCATCAAGCTCGTCGACCCGAAGGAGCTGCTCCGCGAGCGGGAGCAGAAGAAGCAGGCCGAGGCGGCGAAGTTGGCGGAAAAGCAGAAACGCGAGAAGGAGCGTTTGGCGAAGGAGGCACAGAAAGAGGAGCAGAGGCGAGTGAATCCGAGGGACATGTTCACCAAGGGCCGTGACGCGGGCTTGTACTCTCGGTTCGACGAACGTGGTATCCCGACCCACTTGGCCGACGGCGAGGAGATCTCAAAGAAGCAGCTGAAGAAACTCGAGAAGATGTACGAGCAGCAGAAGAAGAATTACGAGCAAGCAATGAATGCGCGCGGGTAGACGGTTTTTGTTTCGATTGTTATTGTTTTGTTTTAATTTAATTTAATTTCCAGAAAGGTGACCTAAGGGGTTCAATAAAGTATGATCTGAGCAAGTCCGTCTGTGGTAGAAGTCGCAGGTGCAACATATGCACCCAGAGTACCCAGGACAGTCCATCTCGGAATGCAGAAAAACGATCTGGAAGGCAAAGGGCGAAGATTTCGTGGAGTGTGAGCCAAATCTGACATCAACACTCATTTGTTTTCTTGGATTAATAAGCGTAGAACTGAATATCCGTGGGACTTACAACACAAACAATAACAATTCGTCGGCTCTCTGGCTCGACCTTAATGACAAGAAATAACGACGGGGCACTCCTGGCCACATGCCAAACTCTTCTTCGGATGATGCGCAGTTAGGCATCGCAGGGTTGTCGTTGTGCGGCGGTCTCTGTACGACCGGACCAGGGATGTGCGAATATCCGAATTCGCAAGTCGGATTTTTTTGTGGATATGGGATGGGAATTGTCGATTTTCTTACAAGTTTTTCAATTTTTTGATCCTACTGATAGAGCTCTCTTTCCTCGGCACTAATCGGGTTTAACCGTCCCCCTGTCCCGTTTTTAAGTATCTCAACAACAAGCTGCATTTCTGGTGGAAAACACTTCACACTTCATAAAAGCGTATGTGATCAGTCTCGGTCCACAGTCTACATCCATTCCCTTGCCCTACATCTGTGTTGCCAAGTTCTTATTTTCTGGTCGCGATAAGCCGTGACTCAACAACTCGTGACAACTCGAGTGCCGCCATAATACTTATCTCACCCTTGTTTGCTGCATCTATTGAAAACACCTGCAGGCATGGTAAAAACAGCATTTTCAGGATGGCGATATTCCCCCTTACCCTCTGCGTGGGCGCCTTCTTACTCTCCACCACCGTCGCTCATGGAATCCGCACGCAATTCGTTATTCGCGGACAACTCGGCGAATACAACTCCTATCCGGAGTTTGTCTCTTTAGTTGAGTGGTCGCCTCTACCTCACATTTACCGAAGTAGGGTATCACCATTCGTCACGAAACATAGATCGTGAATTTCAGAATTCTGCGGCGGAACTGTCATTGGCAAACGTTGGGTGTTAACAGCCGACCATTGTAATCCCGATCTTAAGAGAGTCCACGTAGCAGTAGGACAGGCGGGACGTGACAAAAGCCCAGGCTTGCTTTATTACGATATTAAGAGTTTCACACCTGTGAAGGGATACGATATGGATTTTTTCAATGATGGCTACGAAAGGACAATCGAGGAACCTGGCATTACGGAGTCTTTAGCTCTGTTCGGAAGAAGGATGGAATGTGCCTTCTACAACGTGCCGGTAAGGCTTTAAGCCGCGAGTGCAGTGTTGTGTAGTCCTTGCATTCAGCCAGTTTTATCCGGGTCAGTCAGCACTGTAACTCGATAGAACTAACAACTAAAGGAGAGGTGAAATGCGAAGGAGGCAGAAAAGAAGAATTAAAGAAGAAGTTCACCTAGGAAGAACTTCATCAACTCAGTCGGCTTCAGTAAAGAAGTTCACTTCTAACAATTTCCTATGTTTTTTTGGTTAAATTTTATTTTTTTCAAATAATTTTACGTTTCATCCACTTGAACTGTTTGGTGGGGCATCGGCTTCATCTCTTTAAGTTCCGTTGTTCGGCGGTCTCCCGCGGATTTTATCATTCGTGAACAAGACAGTTCATTCACAGTCCTTCATTTGCATGTCGTTTCCATATCCGCATAAACTGTTCATCGACCATGCAATTCCCTCGCAACAAAGGCGAATTCCGTCATCGACCGTGAAATTCCATCCGCTTTAAAAGGCTCCACGGCGAGACTTGCATCAAGCTTGTCGACCCGAAGGAGCTGCTCCCGAAGGGTTCAATAAAGTATGATCTGAGTGTGCCCACTTCTCAAGAAGTCCGCTTGTGCTAGAAGTCAGTCGCAGGTACAACATATGCACCCAGAGTACTCAGGACAGCTCATCACGGAGTCAAGAAGCGTCGGCAGCATAACATAACCATCGTAACAAGGATTGTCGGCAAAAACTAAAATAGCGGTTTTACAGTGCAGTCATTTTTCTGCAGGTTATATGGAAATCAAACTCGAAGGACAAGCCGTCTTCTTCCGACAGCGTTTTCGGACTGGATGCCATCACTGTCAAAATTAGTAATGATTAATCTAGGGTAAAAACACATGTGCCAAACAAGAATATGACAACAATAGGCGAAGACGCACCAAAAAATTAGAGAAAAATTGGACAACAAACAATGTTTGAGAACTTTTGTCCCACTTTGTAAAGGACTCCCTAAAGAAGTGGCGGAGGATCGGATCATCGACATGGCAACAACATCCGCGAACACCAAGTAGATGGTCTTCGAGGGATCCGCTCCGTTGAATTTGAAATTCCTGCAGTTCTCCGCAAAATCTCTATAATCGATTTCGACATCCGCACAGCCCTCAAGTGGATGAGTAGCGAGTGATTCATAAGTAATGTTCGGACCGTCGGCGTACACGAGCTGCGGAATCGCATAGTAGTAGGTCTTCAAGAGACCTCCTTTGAAGAAGTTAAGGTTCGTGCAATTCCGCTGTTGAAGTTGCTGCAACTGCTCTTCTGTGAACACGATGACACCTGAAGATAATTCATTGGTTTGCTTTAAACTCTGCTCCTCAGGCTCGTTTATGACACGTACCTTTCCTTGTAAGAGCATTGGTTAAATGCTTCTTGCACACGAAGGCGATGTCATCCTTTGCCTGTTCCTGAACTTCTTCGCTGACCTCGGAGAAGAACTTGAAGATCTCCGACCGGATCACGTACTTTGAAATTCCATCCTTGTACATCTGCCCCAGTTTGTCGTGCTGTTCTTCCGTGAGCCACGAAACACTGTGGTTCAGGAAGCGGTCAAGAGTGGGCTCGGGGTCACTTGCAATATTGAGCACCAAGATCTTCTGAAAACATTGTTAACAGAGCCGAGTTGCGCGGAGATTGATGGCCAGCTCAAAGCCACTTACAGGCGATAAATAAACCGTCGAAAGCAGCAAAACTAAAATCAGGTAGACTACTTCTTTCATGGTGATGAAATGGGCGAACTTGAGTGAACGAAGGTCAGCGCTTTTTATACCGGTTTCTTCTCGCATTGATTATGCGTGGTGCAGCGCTACTTGGCACCTTTCCCGATGCCGACATTTGTATTTCCACTGACATTTGCGAAAATCTGTTAGTGATCACTGGGTACTGCAGGATGATAAGAACAAAATCAATTTTTTTAATAAAGTATAATAAAGTATATAGTATAATTCATATAATTCAAAGTATATGTCATAAAGAATTCATAGTCCTTCATTTGCATGTCGTTTCCATATCCGTATAAACAGTTCATCGACCGTGAAGTCCCCTCGCAACAAGGGCGGTGTGTTTGATTTCCGTCCGCTTCAAAAGGCCCTTTCGCTGATCTCCGGTTCCATTTACCAGCTTTCATAACTGCGCGCACTCATCCCCGACCAATTGGGCGACCGCCCGTCGCGCGGTGTCAAACGGTGGCTCTCGTCCTTTCCTTGACGAGTGTTTGTGATTCGGATTACCCACCGCGCTCAAGTGTATCCGATACAGTTTAGCCGAGCCACTTTACCGCCGCCCTCGTTTCCGGTTTTTACTCACAGCTCAGTGTCCCCTGGTGTCCCAAAAGATGCCGACGGTGGAGTATATTGTCCACAATTTGCGAACCTTTGGCCGCCACGTGAACTCCGACGGACTCGACCATCTCCACTTCTTCGTAACCTCCAACGCGCTCATCCTTTTGAGTTCTCTGATCGCCGCTAAGACCTATTCAGGATCTCCCTTAGAATGCATCACTCCTCCTATGTTTCCCTCTTCTTGGAATACGGTAGGACTTTTGAGGGGGCCATCGGTCCAATTTTTCGTAGGGAATTCGAGTGCTTCTGTTCATGGATATCTGGTACCATCTTTGATCACTTTACTGCAACAGCTTTCTGGACTGACCACCTCACGATTCTGCTCTTCCCTTCATCACCGCCCCATTATGATTCCATTTCTTTCTCCAAACGCAATTAACGGAATCCCACAAATCTTACCAATGTTTTTGTTTGCAACGAACAAGTATTGGTGACTCATCCACCCTTACGCAAAACAAGTGCTCTTAGACCATACCCATCACCCTTCTCTCACCATAAATTTGTAAACGATCTCTCGGCGGTGTAAATCACCGCGCGGCAAACTCATAAACAGCCGCGCATCCTTCCACTCCGTATCGATTGTAAGAATCGATAGGTGGAGTTGGATATTGGCGTTTTTCAGCGATCGGTTTCGATTCTATTGTTTGAAATTTCCGCTGTTTGACAAACACGTGGGAACCATTGGTTGTCAATAGCTATCGCGCGTTTATTTGTTTACCGAGATGACGAGAGTGAAAAGAACCATAAAATCGATTTTCCGCTGATTTGAGCTAGCGGTAACGTGTACTATCCTTTTTTGATGTGGCGCTGTTTGATTTAATAGGAACTGGCTCGTAAACTTTGGACGTTTTTTTTCGCATTCTTGATCTATCATATGTTGATCTACCAAACTAGGTGTTTGAAAGCTGATTGTGTGCCAGGTGAAGAGGGGGGTTATGTATTTCAATTGTAGAAGGGAAAATGTAGGTCTTAAATGGAAAAAATAAAAAATTTTGCCCCGAGTGAGGATCGAACTCACGACCTTCAGATTATGAGACTGACGCGCTGCCTACTGCGCTATCGAGGCATGTCTCATAGCTTTATACTATAGTCTAAGGTCTATGCCATAGTCTAGGTGTAACGTGTAAGTTACCCTACTCATCCAAACATGGACGTGGATGTTCTTAAATATGTCGACTACGCGAATTGGGAACATTCGCGTAGCTTGAAAAGGAACAACTTGAAAAACGTCCTGAGTTTGCGATCTCAGCACGGCATGGCCGTAGTAGCTTCAAACATACCCTTGTAAACTAAGGAACATGTGCCACTTCCATGCCAACTTTTACTAAAAAGTAATAAAAGTCTATTACATTATACAGTTATTGCTTTCCCGGTCTGCAACTTTTAAGTGCTTATACCAGATTTACACCCTCCAGCCACTTATCCACTGATCCCCTCGCGCGCGCGGACAACTCCGCCACAGATTGCTACTTGTCGCGAATACCAATTGGAAAACTCGTCTGATCTGCCGTCCGCTGTTATTGCATTGCGATCATGCGCCCAGCGGTGAGTATCACAAAAAGTTTTGGAAGAATCCATCGGCCAAGAACCAGTCCACGCGTCATTCTTCCTTCCGTCTGGAAAGCCCCTCCTCTTGCCGCCACCTTCGTTTGCGTTCGCCGTCCTTTTACAGCTGTTTTGTTCTAGCATGATTCTTACCGTCTGACCGGAGACGGCCCTATTCCTTATCTGTACTAGCCCTATTGGTCACAACAGCACTCATCTGCCAAGATGATGATCGAGAGCCTCATCGGGATGTTGCGGTACGTGTCGCCGCGACATGACGACGACCTCACCGACCGGTTGCACTACCTCTTCACTCCCAATATCCTGCTCGCATTCAGTCTTCTCATCAGTTTTAAGCAGTTTGGCGGACGTCCGCTGGAGTGTATGTTCCCGAATAAGTTCCCGGGATCGTGGGAGCAAGTACGTTTTTTGGCCTTTATACGCACCGAAATCTGGGTTGTACCCAGTAGCTGAAGAAAAATAGAAACAAACCCTTAAACAGAAACAAAGCGTAGGGAAGGAACAACTTAACCCTAGGTCTATAGCTCCTTTCAATGAGACGGAAGACATGCCTCGATAGCGCAGTAGGCAGCGCGTCAGTCTCATAATCTGAAGGTCGTGAGTTCGATCCTCACTCGGGGCAAAATTTTTGTGCCTTTTACCTAATTGGACCTGTTTGTGTAGTCCTTTTTTTCATTTTCAGTATGCCGAGAACTACTGCTGGTCTCAGGACACCTATTTTGTGCCACCAGATAAGCATGTCGAAGTTCTCAAGGACGAAGAACGGATGAGCAGCCGGTTCTCCTACTATCAATGGGTGCCTTTCTTCTTGATCTTCCAAGCAGCCTGTTTTCGCATTCCTTCACTGCTGTGGAACTATATGAGCACCCAGTCAGGTAAAAAATTGCTTAAACTAGGATTCGAATTTGAGTAGATGGTTTTTTAATCCTAGGTGGTTAACAGTCCAAGAATTCTTTGTCCCATTCCAGTTTGATGAGGGTCCGTTCAGGTATCAGGATACGAGAAGTAGTGGAACGAGCCATGGACCCCTCAAACATGGATGAAACGGTGCGGCTCAGGAATATAGAACTTCTTGTGCGTCATCTCAAATGCGCCTTGCGCTTCCAGCGAAGACTGACACGCAGAAACGTAATTGTTCACAAGACCATTAAAATCTTAAACCTGACTTACGCCGCTGGATTCATAAGCACCATGTACCTGTTCACGAAGGTACTCTACTTGGTAAATGTGATTATACAACTCTATCTCATGAACAAGTAAGTGTTCATTTACCCCTTCTCAAGAAAGTCCTCTCTTCAGATTCCTCGAGACCGACAAATACCAGTGGTACGGCTTCGGCGTGATCAGGGACATCCTGAACGGGACAAAGTGGGAGACGTCGGGAGCGTTTCCTCGCGTCTCCGTGTGCGACTTCTCAGTGCGTCAAGTGGCCAACATCCAGAGATACTCGGTGCAGTGTGTCCTCGTCATCAACATCTTCAACGAGAAGATATTTATCCTTCTGTGGTTCTGGTACATGGCGGTGATGTTGATGACCATCTACTCCGTCTTCTATTGGACGATTCTGATGGGATTCCCCTGTTTCGGACGTTGGTTTGTTGGACAGAATCTCGAAATGTCAGAATTGAAGTTTGACTCTACCGGTAAGTTGTGTTCATCTGTTTAATTCCAAGGCAGAATGTGCAAAGGGTGGATTTATACAAGAACAGCGTGGTCCTAGAAAGCACAAAAAAATTTCGTGTTTGTAGGGAAAATTAGGAAAATTTCATATGGCTACAGCCAACGTTTCGGTGTGCCATCAGAGCTGTGTCCCGACCCAAAACCTCGGGATTCCCGACCCGGCGTCCCGTCCCGATCCCGAAGCTTCGGGAATCCCGACCCGAAATCCCGTCCCGATCCCGAGGCTTCGGGAATCCCGACCCGAAATCCCGACTTTCAAATCATCAACTTTACCTAAAACAGACCTAAAACATCTAATCAGACTTAATTTGTCGATTGAAAAAGATAATGCATGCATGGTGCTACAAAAACGGAGATATCTCTTTTGCCCTTGGGCGTCCCAAATTAAATCTCGTCCCGAATCCCGAACCATCGGGATTCCCGACCCGGCCTCCCGTCCCGATCCCGAGGCTTCGGGATTCCCGACCCGAAATCCCGTCCCGTCCCGAAATCCCGACCCGACCCGTCCCGAAATCGGGATCGGGACACATCTCTGTGTGCCATGATAGCTCAGTTGGGAGAGCGTTAGACTGAAGATCTAAAGGTCGCCGGTTCGATCCCGGCTCGTGGCATTCTTTTTCTAATTTGAAGTAGAAATGTTATACAGTGCCTTTAATGCTGTTTTTTGCAAGGCGGGAAACACATTCAATAAGCTAGCAAGCTACTGTGACTTGTCCCTTTCGTTTTAGCCCAACGCAAACAAGTGGCCCGGTTCGTGAACGAGTATCTTCGCCAAGATGGCGTCTTTGTTATTCGCATGGTCACGATGCATTCTGGAGTAATCTTCGGGACGGATCTCGTTCTGGCGCTCTGGAAAGTGTTCTACGGCATCGAAAGCACTGTGAGTTCAGGCCGGCATTAAGACATTACCCTCTCTTGTCCTTCTAGCCAACCGATGCGCAAAGCGAACAAGAGGATGAGAAAAACAACAAAATAAACTATTTGAAAAACGCAGCAAAGAAAAACAGCACAAAAGATAACACCTACGACATGGAGCGCCTGACGAAAAGACGCAAAAACAAGGACTCTACCAAGAGCAAACATAATACTGACACGCTGGACTCAGCTTTGATGCCTCTTCACAGCTACGACGACAATGACGAGCGGAGTGACGACTCGAGAGAATCGAAGGAACGCGGTGAAAAGAGATACAGCACCGAAAATCCATGCATCTGATCGTAGTTTGGTTCAGAAATTTTTGTACATAATATTAAAATCCAGGGCCTTCACAATCTCCGAATTTGACTTTCCTTGCTTGTGCAGAGCGACGACGGTGACGCGGTCCTCTTCGCTGACCATTTTTCTGAAATATCAGACCAATAGCAGCAAAATATAGCATATTCTGACTCAGAATTACAAGAAGAAGATGAATAAAGCAATAAGAATGCAAAATGATGCGCATGACATTGTGAAAATCAACAATCAAAAAAACTTGCAGAACTTTTGGGTCACCCTGTATAGCTGACCGTGCCTAGGCATACCACACCGCATGTGCCTCCGTGAAGGCCGAATTCTTGTTTGCTGTTCAGAATACCACCAGAAACGTCTTTACAATTTTAGCAATTAGTTCCACCTGCTTACACCACATGAGAACGATTCTTCACCTGCAGAAAATGGAAAATCAATGAAAAGACCTCTCCTCAACACCACGGAAAGAAGTCGCGATATGGTAGGTGTGAAGCCTAGTGCAAATGACACGAGTACATGCGCAGGTCCTTCTGCTCCTTGGTCTTGCAATCAATCGATCAGGAATCTTGACATTTCTGGCACCTTCTCCTTCCTCTGCGCAGCTTTCTGAGTCACGCTCCAATTAGATCAAGATACCGGCCCGCCTCACTGGTCAATAATATGATAGAGAAGGAAGTCCTAGCCCCCACTCCGGTGGGGTCAGGTGCTCTGTAGTGGTCTACTGCCTCGGAATTGTGCGCTCATTCTCCTTCACTTCTTTGGCTTTCGTTTCAGAAGAAATCACTATGAACAGAGTAGTTCACCAACTTCTAGCCTTAGCGTTTTTTTCGGTCGCCTACGCGAGACCTGTAAGTGGCTGTGAGTTGGAGACGAATCTAGTACATACTTTTGCTTAGGCTGCGAGACAAACGGGTGCGTTAGCCATGCCGCAGAGAGATGCAAGCCATATGGACGAGCGCGATCTACAACGGTTGCTTGAAGAGCGGTTCCTGTGGCTCACCGAAGAGCAGAAGCAAGAGCTGCTGGCCATGAATTCTGGATGCCTCTCAAACCGGACGCTCGGCTTGCCCTGTTCGGGTGCTGAGTTCGACGCACTTCAGGCGAAGTTCTTTGGGTTCTGGGAGTCATACGAGGGCGACGACAAAGAAAACCACGCAAAGGAGATGCAAGAGCCTTGTCGTGAGCTCATGATGAGCAACATTGAAATGGAGAATCGTTTTTCCCTACAACCCAAAAGGAGAATTACCTCCGCGGAGATTGAGGACAGACTCGCCAAGCTGATCGCCACCGTGCCTGACTCCAATGTGAAGAAGCTCCCCTTCGACTTTGCGGTGGGAACCATAAATTTTACACAAGAGTTTAGCCATTCCATTTTTAGCGCAGCTGTAAGGTCGCCTTTGAGCTCAACAAACGGAGAAACAGGGAGCAACAGTTGCAGTCGTTCATGCGAGAGCAGAAGGACTCACCGAAGGAGAAGAAAGAGATTGAAATGTCCAAGCAAGAAATCCAGGGCGCGAGCATCTACCTCTCGCAAGCCACCGGAACCGTCAAGGAGCGGTCCACGATGATCATTAATAAGTAATCATTTTTAATGGCATTAATAATTGTCGCACCAATACATATTGTCAATGTATTCCAGTTTGAAAGCTCCCTCTTTTTTTCATGTGTAGTTCGTTTTTGTTTCTACATCTGACTCACGTGACAAAGCGTATCACACCGACGATGCTACAATTCTGTGATGCGCCCGTTGTGGGCCAACAACGAATTCCATCGATCGACCATTGCACAAACGTTGTCGGAAGAGAGGTGGCAACACTCAATGGACGCGCACATGATTTTTCCCGTGCAAAGACAAGTGGTAAAAACTAACGGGCTTTATTACGGAACAAACATTGACAAACAATGCCGGGGGTGAGAAGCGGAAGAAAGCGGAACTATCTTGCGTGAAGCGGCCTAAATGCAAGTGTCTTGGTCACGAAAATCGAAGATCAAAGCCGTACCGGGAAGTCGCGGGAAGCACACCTTGGTCGTTAGGTCCATACCTACGTAGCTGGATATTCCCAGCTGCCGGATTTCGCCGCTGAAATGCTGATTCAATAGCGGCCCTCCGGAGTCACCGAAGCAAATATTGCCGTCTCCCCCTCCAAAGCAAACGAACTTCGCGAATGGTTCGGATTTAGAGCACCATTTTATCGTTGACGACACTTCCCGTAGCAGCATCGTTGACGGTTCTCCGTTTTCTGTAAGTTGGGTATCATCTAACAGTCGAGGTACGCTCACCTGTGACGCCATATCCAATGGCGAATGCCGTCTCTCCTAGACAATAGCGCAAGCTAGCACACCATACGGTCGGCATTTGTGTAATGTTTCATCCCTGGTGTTTCCGCTACTCGGAAATGCTGTTAGACGACCTTTGACGCCATTTAATGTCGAACCCCAATAGTCACATTCCCGATGGCACGTTCGATGTCAACGTTTTTAACGGCACAGCATTGCCGATTACTTTGGTTGATTACTGTACTTACAACATCGGCATTATCGAAAAGAAAGATTCCACAAAGAAACTCCAATGTCGCTGCACGGATAAATTAGTGGCTTCTCTTGCTGTCGTCCGACTCTCCTCCGAATCACTAGCTCTCACTCGATTTGAAGGCCGTGAAGATGGAGACAAAGGCGTCGGGCTTTGAGCAGAAGGCCTGGAAGCCGTTTGAGCACAGCTGGTTCACGGGGAACTCTGAAAAAGGGGCTGAACTGGCATCCTCCGACCTCCGCAGAACCTGGGTACAGCCGGGAGAGCTCAATGCAGGGATCCGAGTGGACGAAAGAGTGGACGCGCACAATCCATGCATCTGATTCGTTGAGAAATTTGTGTACATCCTACATATAAATAAAGGAGAAAGGCCAGACAGTGTGCGTCCGTCCGTCCGTCCGTATCCAGACAGACCGAATGTGCGAACTTTCCGAAAACTGTGTGTGTGGTCCATATGCGGCGGTGAGCGAG
>JADLIF010002129.1:0-18000 GCA_016648015.1 Steinernema khuongi | reverse complement strand
ACATGTCTATGTACGTGTCTGTCTATATGGTTAGGTCAGGACACATTCTGAGTGCAATACTCACAGGTCCTTCCCTTTTTGGATTCGAATCTGTGACCTCTGAATTGCATCTTGCGTGGGCTTCTTCAAAACATGGAAGCCACGTTCTCACAATTCGTCAAAATGTATGTACGTCCCTGAATTGACGACTGAAAGGAGAAGGAGACGACGGGACGCCAATGAACACCGCATATAATTTATTACGTAAGAAATGAAAAAAAGATAGGAATACTGAACAGTGCGAAGCGGTTAGAAGTCCTCAGTCTGACTTTCCCGACGATCCTTAGAAGCAGATTCATGTTCCTTTAAAGCCGTTGCAAGATCCTCCTGTTGTCCGACCAGATCCTTCTCAGCTGTCGCCTTCTGCAGTTCGTGTTCTAGCCACTTGATTCGTTCCGCCTTCTCTTCTTCGATCTTCTTCTGATTTGAAATGAACTTAATTAGGCCGCTCACTTCAGCGTTCAGCTTTATGACGTGAGCTTTCCAGAAGGCGAATTCGTCTTCTCGCTGCTTCTTATCAAGGTCTTCTTTCTCACGGCGCCAGAGAGCAGTAGCCCGCTCGAGTTCCTCCTCGGGCGTCTCAACTGGCTTTTTCGCGCTATGAATGTTACCCTTCAACGTCTCCAGCTTATCAGAATCCACTTCCATCTGCTCCGCTTCGACGAGGGAGTAGAGATACCGAATCTCTCCACGAAGTAGCGTCCGCTCGTCGATGGAAGCCTCGAAGCGGCGTCCGTTCCTGACGGCAACGCCGAGCAGGTTCACGAACTTGGCGATTGCCACTATCTTCTGGACGTTCTGGAGCAGATATACGTCCGTAGGGGTGACGAGGACAGTCAAGAAGTCGACGGCGTCCTTCAGGGCGTCGGCGAAGACTGCGGATTCGTCCTTCACCCGGAGCGCCTCGATAAAAGCGTTGTCCTCCGTAAGAAGGCGCTTCGGCAGAAGGCCAATGATCTTCTGGACGGCTTCGGCGCGGAACTCGTAGTTCGGCGAACTGAGTCCATAGAAGATGTCAGGGCCAAGATGGAGCGGGGGGTGTGGAGGAGCGGAAGCCATCGTGGGAATGATGCTTAACTGACTAAATCAAAGCTCTTCGCTGTGTATAAGAAAAACTTGTTCGCAGCTCAATGTTTGAAAAATTGCCTCACGTTGCAAGGGATTACTGTAGTTCACAGTTAAGGTCACAAAAAACCGTAAGTCAATCTTTTAGTTCTTCACAACTTCTGATGCATGAAATGAATATTTCAGCAGGAGTGAATCTGAAGGGCAAGAAAATCATTGCCTCCGGATTACTGTAGTTTGCTGTATAAATCAGAAGGTTTTCTCCGTGTAGGACCTTCGGTAAGAAAGCGTGTCCCACACCGATTGAGGAATCTGATGCATCGCTATTGCTGTGAATCGGCGATGCCTAATGTGACAGATTCACTCCTCGAAGCGGATTTTGCGACGCAAATTTTGCGTCGCGAAGCGATCACAACACCATATAAATAGGTATATTTATTCTTTCCAATCATTTCCCAACCGACCAAGAGCCAGCAATGTTTCCCATGAACGCCCCTCTTCTCAACAACCTAGCTACGGCCTCCGCGCTTCCTGAGATTCGCCATGGTCTCCTCTCGCCTAGCCAAGAACTCCGCACCGAAGCCGTCCAGAAGCTCGTCGACCTCCTGCCGCAACATCTTCTCACGGAGGAGAACGCCTTCGTCGAGGCGCTCCGGGCAAAGGACGAGTCCGCCGCCTTCTCCAACGCCCTGCAGGACGCCGTCGACTTCTTGATTGTCGTCATCACCTCGATGGACTTGTATCTGCTCCAGAACATCGAGAAGACGGTGGCGATCGCCAAGTACTTTAACTTGCTTGGCAGCCTCGTCGAGAACGGGCGCCGCTCGGATACGGCCCAGTCCGAGGAGGGCGAATCTATCACCCAGAAGCTTAAGAAAGAGATGGAGACACTCGAGAAGGCCCTTTTGGATTCTGAGCACAGCCGGAAGGCAGCTGAAGAAGCCAAAATGGAGCTGGAGAAGGAGAACGAGTCCATGAAGTTGCAGTTGGAGGAGGCCGAAGAAGAGACGAAAGCACGACAACAGAAGGTCGCCAGAGACGTCAGAGCTGAGCAGAGGAAGCTGGCTGATGAGATTAAGGGGCTGCAGTTTCTTCTTAACGTCTCAAAGAACCAGATTCAGACTGATCAGAACCAAGAGCAAGAGCTTGAGTCAAACCTCGAATACTACGAGGAAAAACTTCGTTCCACCCGCAAACAGAAGGAGAGTTGCGTCAACCAAATCGAGAATCTCAATGACGCCCTGCAACATGCCGCTTACAATGACAACTCTCAATTGGAGCTTAAGGACGTCCAGATCTCCGATCTCCAGAGAGATATTGAAACCTTCAAAGTCCAGAGGCTCCAAAAAGCTACCGAGGCGATGGACAGAAGCGCGGTACTAGAGGAGGTCCTCCACATGGCGCAAGAGACTTCTAAGATACAGCGTGAGGAGATCAGCCTGCTCGTAGAGCAGCTGGCAGATATCACGGCTGATAACGCTGGTTTGGAGGAGGCCAAAGCAGAGTCAGAAGCGGAGATCTTGGAGCTGAAAAGGTTCGTGCAGATGTCCGAGAGGTCACTGAGCGTTGATCGGGAGATGCGAGCCTCGGAGAGAGCGCAGAACGAGCGCCAGGAGAAGACGCTTCATGGAAAGATCTACGAGAGGGCCGTGGAGATCAGAAGACTGCGCGAGGAGCTGGCCAAGAAGGAGCATGAGATCCCAGAAGGCTACATGAAGAAGCCCCAGAACGCCGTCGAGATGCTCGAGTTCATAAAGGAGTACAAGGATTATTTGAAGAACTTCTTTGAGTGCTGAGTTCTGAGTCGTTGTGTGTCTTCTTTTGTGTTGTTAATTATAAATTTATGTGCTCTTATCAGCTGTGTCCTTCCATTGGCTTCTGACCTCACCTCACCAGAAGTGCGGCACTTCCTGCTCCTGTGTGTAGTTCTCGCGTAACTCATGATGGGTTTCCTTCCAAGACTATCCCTGTCACAGGATGTCTTATGTCCTTGTGGGTATTCTGTTTTCACTGGTGTAAACTTGCACTCTCGACTGAGTGATCTCAATGTGACTAAGGACGGGACGCACCTTGCACTTCGACCAGTCGCCTTCTTTGCCTTTATTTGACATTCAGTGGACGCTCCTAATACAGTTATATGCGTGCCCCTCATTCCTATCCTGCTTATAAGACTCTGCGTGACAGTCCTCTTCACGCCTAACGCCACCTCTTGATCTCTTGGAACTGTTGCAAGTGCATGGTCGAAGGTGCTTGTCCTTTGCTCATTAACACTCCAAGGACAGAATAACCTTGCAGATGATCCTGAGCACTTGCACTCGCCTACCCACCGCCACACGACCGTCGATCAAAAAACGGGAATCCCTCCCGAGTGCGCGCACGTTCTTTCAGTTGTTTATGTACACAAAACGTCGTCGACTTCCCCTTGTCATGCTCTCTACGTGCACTTTTTCGATTCCGATCTCTAAAGATCGAACAGCGCGATCAACGCGATCGAGAACCCAACCGAAGTGTGACAAAAACTACAGCTTAAGTGCGTTTTGTGGTGCTCGGGGATGGTCACCAGCTGTGCAGAGACTACGGTATCCTGATGAACTGACTATTGGACAGTAATTCAATGGATTTAATGGATAATTCGATTGATAATGTAAACTATGGTGACATTTCACTTATCTCTTCCTTGTGCGGCTTTTCTTCTGCTTGATGAGCACTTCATTCCATTTCCTACAGAGCATTGATGTTCTGCCAACGATTCCTCACAAACAGTTATGGAGCAAGCACTTGGAGTAAGTCTAAGGGTTTCCAACCTTTTAAGAATCAGTTCGATAAGATGCTTATCGAAGGACAGTATCCTAAGGATTGTGTTGATAAACATTCCACTTTGATGACGGTAATTGTGACTTACAAACCTACATTTACTGTACTGCTGTACTGGATACGGAAGTGGTCGAGATCATAATCTTTTACACCAGTATGATATGCTTGCTTTATTAGGTTTTAGCGACTGACTATTTACATTAGTTAAGCTATGTACAATTATATACAGGGAGTTTCTTCAAATCGTATAGGTGCGAAGAGGTTGGCGACGTTCAAGTAGTGCCGGGAGAGGTAGTTCTGTACAGATATGGACGGTGGACGCACCCGTAAAATTGCGCTCGAAGATGGGCTTCCCAGTGCTTCTTAGTCGATCCTCTGGGTCACCTCGAGCCACCGAGCGACGCGGCTGCTGGCGGAGTTGCGGTAGGAGTCGCGACTCTTCTCGCGGCCTTCTCCGTTCCTTGAGTGGACCGAGGCGTCGGAGTAGGAGGTCGAGGGGACCTCATTCAAGAAGGTCTTGACCGATTCGACGAGACGTTTGGGACTGAACATGACGGCGGGAAAGGAGGGTTCTCAGAGAGGAGGCGGAAGAGCTTGGAGAGTGTGGTGGCACTCAGCTGGCCAGGCGTTATATATCCGTGGGAGTGTCGACGGGCGTGTCCACGTGGTCGCACCACAAACTCAAAGTACGAAGACCGCCAGGGTGCAGGGCGGGGCCTGGAACCGTCCGCGTGCCCGTCTGACGTCGGTCTACGGACGTTCCCAGCTCGTCGCACCGCCACGACGCCTAATTAGATCACAAGTCCAAAGAATGGGAAGGCATTCGGCGACCAAAGCACCTTCAGATCATTGCGCGCCCCGCGTGACTCACCGAGTGTGCTGGTCGCCGGAAGAATGCACAGCTGATCGAACCTTTAAGCGGACAGAGTAGGTGGAAGCGACCAAAGAACTGGCTGTGGTCACAATGACCGTCAAGTTCCGTCAAGGAGACCCGCGCCACCGGTATGCCGCCTACATCACTACATCACAATAGAAAATGTGTGCGCGCCATGCGTTTTGATGCCTATTACTCAGGTCTTAGATTCCTTTTAGGTTCAACCACTAGTGTTATTAGTAAAAACGTCCCAATATTGTTTTGTGGTCCCCATAAGAGCTCGGACCTCCCAGGCAGTAAGTAGTCCAGGAACTCAAAGAGCGAGAGTGCATTATTCGACTTTCCTCAATTCTTTCCTCAGTACTCGCATATTGGATACTGTAGCTCACCCAGGTGATTCTATTTTCTCCTTGAGACTTACGACGCGATCTTAACGATCATCTTAACGGAAAGACGGGCGATCACAGCTGTAACCGATCAGCCGATTGCTCAAATACTTCCGGTCATCGGGGCGCGCTCAAAACTTGTCGCTGTCAGTTTTATTCGCCACCGAGGCGACCCACCATGCACTCATGACGTGGGGGTCCTTCCGAGCACGAAGTCCAGCGTTCCAAATCACGTCACTTGTGTGTGGGGACCAGTGGCGACGGATGCGGAAGTGACGAGTGCATCTGGGGGATGTTTTTCCCACTCGAAACCATTGGGAGTCATTAAGAATTGCTCGGCTATGAACCTTGAGCACGCAAAAATTTCTCCCCAATTGATTCTTAGGACCTACAAGAAGGGTCTCCTTGAAAGGATCAAGAGGACCGCTTGGAGACCAAAGCACCTTCAGCTCGTTTCGCGCTTAGGGTGACTCATTGAATGCGCCACCGATCATTCCTTTCTCCCAAGGCGGCTGGTTTAGTAGCAGTTGAATTGGTCGAATATGCTCCTATGGCTATAGTCCGAAAGCTCAAAGTAGCATGCATTGTCTCACCATGTGTCCGTCAATTGTTTGTTTTCGCCGTGCCCAAGTACCTTGGACTCGCACTCTTTGATTACAGGACTCTCAGGGACCAGCTGATCCGCTCTAAACACTGACCTAAAGTACTTCTCATCTCTCGTCGAGGAGGCGATGTCGTCAGATTCCCCCTCTTTGTACTTTGTCTTCTTGACCGACGTTCGGAGAACTGTGTCCTTCATCACCGTGTCCTGCCACAGAATCCTAAATCCTAACATCACGACAAAGGATATCTTAACGCGGTGACGCCACTTCGTCCCAGCCTCTGCCTAAAGCATTGCCAAACGATTGGCGTCTCCTAGTTTCCATGGAAGATAATTTACGGTTCCTCACCATCTCCCTAAATGCGCTCACGGAAGAAGACTTTCGCACACAACGATGCTCCTTCTGCCTTATGTGGCGGTGAGAAGACACCCCTGGTTAGTTCTCTATGCCCTTCAGGTCCTTCTGGCGGCGGTGCCAGCACAGCATTGTGTTCACTCTCCTTCCCGTCGACATTCGCTACTCCAAAAGTTCCGACAAGGGAGTCTTAGGAACGATGGAAGAGTGCGGCCAGCTCGCCTTCGAGGACAAGAAGGTCGCCTGTGTGGTCACCCCCGAGGGAGAGGGCTTCCGGTGCGTCGTCCCGGAGAGCATCGAGTTCTTCCTGGAGAAGGAGAACGCGAGTCGCTCGGAGGTGTTCCTGCTGGACACAAGGGGCCTGGCGCAGTGCGACTACTCTCCGGGCCTGGACTGTCAGCGTTGTTCTTACGAGGTACTTTATACTGTTCCTTCATCGGTTACATGCTCAAATAAAGCTAGCTTGACAACCAGAAATCCGTCACGCAGAGGATGCCGTCAGTGTAAATAACATCGGCCCAACACCAGTCAGGATGATCCATCTTCACCGCCACAACCAGCTGAAATGGGACTTCTGAGCAAAGGGAGGATCGGTACCCTCACCTCCGGCGATATGGTGTTGTTCGGTTCTCCGTCACACCATTTCGTGTAGGTCAAGGAGGAGTTGTCCGCCATCCAGCGGAAGCCGTCCTTCTTCCAGGGTTCTTGGTCGGGTATCGCGAGGCCGATTCCCAACAAGTTATTCACTAAATACTCGGTGACATTGATTCGCTGTTCTCCGTCTTCAATCTTCACTGGAAGGGCGCCCACGTCGGTGCAGAGCTTCTTTAACTGGCTGTAGGTTTTCGGCTGTTGAATCGATGCACCCTACGGTGCCTGTAGAGCCAAGAGTGTGGAGTAACCTACTGTTTTCCTAACTGCTGCGCATTTTTTAAGCATTCTTGCAAATTTAAAGCCTTCTGGACAACAAAGTGAGGTCCCTTCTTGCCAATCCATGTTGGTAGGACAGCATACTGGCTTCTTTAAGTACGTTCCCTTCTCCACGGTTCCATAAGGACAACAGGAAGTGTTCGGCGGACAGCAGACGTCTTTCCCGCTTGGGTCCTTGACCACCTGGCAGCATTCCGTGGAGCCCTCCAGAATCCTCTCTCCCTCGGGGCACTCCACTGTGGACACTGCTAGAACGGGCGAGAGAGGTGCACTCACCGATACAGTGCGGGTTGTCGGCCTTCGTCACGCAGAACGTGCGCTGAAACCAGATTAGGACCTACTTGGGGCTCCGCCACTGACCAGGACGTCCAGCTGGGCGCACAGCTCGGGAGTCCAGGCGCACTTGGTCGCGAGAAGGGTCCGCACTAGGAGTCCTCTGAGCTCAGGTCCCGCGCGGAAGACTCACCGTCCAGGCCCGGAGAGTAGTCGCACTGCGCCAGGCCCCTCGTGTCCAGCAGGAACACCTCCGAGTGGCTCGCGTTCTCCTTCTCCTGGAAGAGCTCGATGCTCTCCGGGACGACGCACCGGAAGCCCTCTCCCTCGGGGGTGACCACACAGGCGACCTTCTTGTCCTCGAAGGCGAGCTGGCCGCACTCTTCCATCGTTCCTAAGACTCCCTTGTCGGAGCTTTTGTAGTAGCGAATGTCGACGGGAAGGAGAGTGAACATTATAGTCTCTTGTGCCTCCACGACAACCAAGAAGAAAAGCTAAAACCGACCACAGCATGCATATGAACATTAATGCCTTACGTGGAGGAGAGCCACCAAAGCCATCGTTTGGTTGCAAAATAATTCGCCGAACAGCGGATATAGCCCGTGTTGCTCGGATACAATGTTGCCATTGGATTAATGCCCTTGGAAACTCGGCAGATGCATAGTAAATCTACGCGGGACCACCATCATGGCCACCATTCGCTAATTTGCTCGGTAAGCGTGGGAGGAGCTACTGCAACTCGGAGAAGCATTCCCTTTAGATGCGTCTATCCCACTATCCTGCATGAAGAGACGGTTTGAAAGAAGATTGGAGTACACGTAACTTCACTGCGTCTTCACAAATGGTGAGCTCCTGAAGTTGACGGTTAGACTCCGTTGACTTCTACCACTCCAGTTCTACGGCTTCAGCGCGGTTCTCCATCTACCACCGAAGCGTGTGGTCCCACAGCCTAAAGTTCAACCCGAAGCAAATGGATATCGCGATGCGCCGCTTGATCGCCGTCAAACTACTTCCAGTTAACAAAAAGATCGCGCCATCTGTGGAGAGGACATGCACCGGATTCCGAACTCAAAGGCTTCAGCATACGCCTAACGGACATTGCCACGGGTTTCGACTTCTTATTTGTGTCATAATCTGGAAACATACTCTCTAAGCCATCTATCCTAAGGTGATCTGCCCAGGTCGCTCCAGCTTCGAGCCCCACTGAACGCCACGGATAGAAGTCGCAACCAGGAGTCCATGGAAACAAACGTTTTATTATTACAACAAATCTGTGTCAAATAAAGTAACCTCTTTACAAGTACATAGAACTCGGAGCAATCTGAAAGAGTAGGGAATCAACGGGGTCGTGACGCAGGGACCGAGTACCGTACCTCTACTCTCTGGTAACTGAACTGTCCGCACCCTCTATCTACAACGGCGCCTCATCACAAGTGTACACCACGATATGTCTAGTAGCCGGCACGGTAGTTGCCGCGCATCCGGCCGCCCTGGAAGTCCTCGTCGTCGTACTCGTCGAAGCCGTGCACGTCGTGCCGCTGCTGGTAGCGCATCGCGCCGGGGCCGTTCGGGTGGCGCGCGGGAGCGCTGTTGGGAGGCGGCGCCATGCCTGAAGGGCCGGGGGGCCGTTGAGTGGGCGGCGGCGCGAGGGGCGTCGTAGAACCGCCGATGGGGTTCGTCTGGTCGCCCAAGTAGCGAGGCATGTTCCCGTTGCCCATGCCGTTCTGGTAGAGGCTGGAGGAGGAGGGGTTCGGTCGGATGCCGCCGTTGTTCGCCTGGAATGAGGGACAAGTAGATTGGAGAGGCCTGTAGATCGATCTGAGCAGTCGGATCGAGTCAAGGAGCTATGAATATGTCCTTAAGGACCTTAAGAAGATCGCTACCGTAGCTCCAAACCCTTCACTGGATCCTAACACTCCAAGACCACCCACCTCGTCGTAGGGGCCATTACCCATCCTGGCGTCGAATCCAACTTGCGGAACTCTCTGCTGCGGCTGCGGCTGCGGCTGCTGCGGCGGCGGCGGTTGCGGCGGCATTCCCTGGTTGTACTGCTGCGGAGGGTTGTCGTAACCCCTCGGAGGGCCCATGCCCGAGGAGGAGGGCAGTCCGCCCATCATCTGCGCCGGGGTGAACATGGTCGAGGGGCCGCGGTTCTCCATGGGGTTCCGCTTGATTCTGGGCGGCGACCGGACCGGAGGGTGCGTGGCTCGCCAGTAGGACTCCAAGTAGTCGGCCAGATGCTCGCACGCGTCCTCCAGCTGGTTCTCGTCCAGGATGACGTCGAACGTGTCCGGTGGACATT
The DNA here is from genome assembly GCA_016648015.1 of Steinernema khuongi. Classification (NCBI taxonomy): domain Eukaryota; kingdom Metazoa; phylum Nematoda; class Chromadorea; order Rhabditida; family Steinernematidae; genus Steinernema; species Steinernema khuongi. Next base: position 8,361 of record JADLIF010002129.1, on the reverse strand, counting down.
GGGCCAGCTTCTCCGCCGCCACCATCTGCACGTTCATGCAGCGCACCTGGGCCTTGCCGCGCTTCTTGATCAGGCGCTGCAGCACCTTCGGCGACGTGATCTTGATGTACACGTGGATGGGCGCCAGGGACGTCTTGGACAGCTGCGACGGGTGGTTGATGGTGTCGCAGTCGAGCACCACCAGCTGCATGGAGCGCGCCAACTCGAAGATACGCTCGATCTGCGTCTGGATCTCGGCCAGGCTGTTGCTGCTTCGCGAGTTGCCCCGCTCGATGATCGCCCGTTTGGACGGGTTGTTCATCACCGAGCGTTTGGCGAGCGAGATGTCCGCGGAGACGTGCGTGATGATGATCCTGAAGGGGGAAGATCAGTCTCTGGACCTGGCGTAGAACCCAAGAGGCCCAAGTGCGCCCAGAGGTATGGTTGGATCTGGCTAGGAAGCACACCCCCGCGTTAAGTGGAGCTGAAGGGAGAGCTATATCAAGTGCTTTTCCTCGACAGGGCTGAATTCCCCTAATTCCATGGCATTCCAAACTTTCCCCCTGAACCCCCCTTTCGCCTGCCATGGGACTCACACCTTACATGGTTCTGGTTCAAGTCCCCCCCTACCGAATTCAACAGTCGTCCTCGAAGTCCTACTCACCTTCCCTCGAATCGGTGCTTCAAGTAGTCGAAGACCGCCTTCTGCATCATGTCCGTCACCTCGTAGCCCTTCAGCGACGGCCCCACCAGGACCACGGGACGCATGGACGGCACTACGTCGTAGGGCGGCACGTTCTCCTGCTTCTTGAACAGCGGCTTCTTCTTCTCCTTCTGCGCCGGAGGGGTCGTCACCATGCTGGACATCTTCTTGGAAAGGTAGTCCTCGTCTTCGTCGCCGACTGGAGGCGTCGAACCACGCGATCCACTTCGAGGCATCATGTTGTCTAAGGCACCGAGATTCGAGGCACTTGAGGACTGCTTGCTGCAAGCGAGTTCGATTCAAAAATGACAAAAGGGTCCACCCAACGGTCCTGCCACGATCCATCACCCTCCCAGGACTCAGGAATGGTCCCGCCACGAGCCCCTTAGCCCCAGGACTTACAATTTGTTGCCCTTGATGGTCTGCTGGCGGATGTTCTCCAGCTTGACCGGGGACGGGATGAAGCCGAGGTCGTGACCCTCCTTGACGAGGCGGCCTATCCACCAGTCGTTGTTGTACTTCTCCTTGATGTGCAGGAAGTCCTTCGCCTTGAAGGAGACGGCGCACCCGTGCACCGGCGAGTCGTCGTCGATGGAGCCGTCGAAGTCGACGTTCGTCAGCACCGCGAACGCTACCGGTTTGTACTGCAAGCGGGGGATCCTAGCCTCGGGCTCCTAGCTCCTCCAGCTCACCTTAGCCCGTTCCAGCTGCTGCGCCGCCTGTCGCTCGGCGTCCCTGCGCAGCGTCTCGCGATTCCCGGCGTCCAGGTCGAAGTCCGCGTCATTGTGTCCGCTGTAGTTCGAGTCGCCACTGCCCTGGAATCGAAAAGTAGTCCAAGATGGGAAAAGGTCAGGTGGAGTAGGATGGTAGGAAGCTGGGAGCTGGCGATAAGACCGATAAAAGCTAGTATTCATATCTGTTCTTGGAGGTCAGCTAGCGGAAGCCACTGTACATTCCAATGCTCTAACAAGCAGAAGATCGGATTGCTTTTGAGGAGCTAGAGCTTACAGATACAAAACCTAGAAATGCCAGGTACCATTAAGATAGCTCTAGTGATTTTGTTCGTAGTAAACTTGCTTGCAGCTACTTCGAATGGAGGACGGCGATAGAAAGCTGTAATTTTGCTCTTTCCTGAATCACTCAAAGCAACTGTCCAGTCCGCCCCTAGCCATGGGCCGCGCTCCGTTCAAAGACACCAGTGGTGGTGAAAACTGATACGGAAGGAGGCGATCATGAGTCTCTCTCTCTCTCTATAAGCTAGAACGACCTGAGGGAACTCGGTAATTACTGATCCGCCGAGATGGACACAACTTAATTTGTGTGAGGGTTACAAATATTTGTTCTAGGATCCTTGGAAATCACTGTTCTAAAGATAGCTCTAATGACGCTCAATAGATGGCGCTTACGTCCTCATAAAACCGAATATTCGATAGTTAAGGCTTGCAAACCTTTGTACAAATGCTCCGTTTGGTGTCAACTTAAGAATCCGGTGGCCTTACAACGTTTTACTCCGACTGTTTTCGTTTGGCAAACGGTGACTTTTGTCTCTTTTTTAACATTTCATTCCAGGAAAACGACTCTTTCGCCTTTCAAAGAGAACCACTCTAAAAACAAGGCACAAACCCTTGTGAGCGCCTCGTGGGCAAATATTTGGCGCCGCTTTTCAAAGAACCGACATCCCCGTCGACACCCTCGCCGTTGGTCTTGATCTGATCTCGCGAATCTTGTTAAGAGGTGCGCTGGGCAAACACAAACAGCGTCTACCTCCGACTATTCTCGGAAGACATCGCCTTTAAAAGATCGGCGCCCTGACCTGCGTAGCTCTTATATCTTACCGTCTTATAATACCCGCTAGGAGTAAGCTTCAGAGCACCTGAGCCATAGATCCCCCCCTCCCCTCTTTTGAGCCCTCCACATTGCAGATTAAGTTAAACAACGGACTCACTGACCCGTCGAGTGAACCTCGACATGCCACCGTGAGGCGTGCGATTCGTCGCCAGCGCCGTTGCCTCTCAGGAGCGTTCTCTTCCGCGAAGAGCGTGGCGGAACGCTGAAACGGTGGATTAGCGCAGAAGGCAAAAGTAAGCCGCCGCGGATGTGCTCGCTTGATTGGATGGGTTAATTATTAGGCGGATGGCCACGCCGGATATCAGCAGGACGCCCCGAGGGGCCGCGTTCAATTACGCGTGCCGCGAAACACTCCACGTAATCGATGATGGTGCGAGGGAGGGAGTTTACTCAATTTGCCGCGTTTTCCGCACGAAAGACGCAGAGGTAGGCGGAGAAGTAGTCGCTGGGAACGGAGCGGTGGGCAGATGGGAGAGCTACATGTTCAAGACAAAGTTCACAATGGAGTCAAGCTCGAAATGGAGCCCACGGAGTACTTATAAGGGAGAGCGATCCTGAATCCAAGAGAACCACGAGAATATTTGCTGCTTAGAGTTGATATCGTCCACAAGTAGGAGCGATTGACCGTATAAAAGTAGTAGATAGAGAAGTGAGTCCTGGCCCATACAAGGCCAGAACACTCAGCCAGGTGGTGACCCTAATTATAGCGCCGGCTCTAAACCAGAACACTTTAGATTTACATGGACATCAGATAAGTGAGAAGAATAAGAAAAGAACCCATCGGTTAGTAAAAGGACTACGTGTAGCCTAATGGAGTGTGTGAAGGAAGCGGAGAATAGTGCGTTGTCGCGCCCGAGAGGTCCAAGTGCATCCAAGGAGAAAGGGGAAACGGACAGAGTGGGTAGCACGTGAAGCGTGGAATATTCGGAAGAAGTAGTTGAATCCATGGACGTGGTGCCCAAGATTGCGGAAGAGGACAGGAGAGAAAGGACTGAACATGAAGAGTTTTATTCGTTCTCAGTTACTGTAATTCCTTCAAAACTTCTTCAGCTAACCATAACCAGTATGTGTGGGTTTATAGAGCCTGCACAGTGCTTGTAAGAGTCACAGAACCGAAAAGCACTCAATATGGAGTCCATAGAAGAAGGCATGCTATCTTGAGGGGTGCAGGGCCCGAAGTAGCAGTCACTGTGACCAGATCTACCGAAGAGCTAATCAAGCTTGCCAAAATAACCAGAATGTGACTAAAACATAGAAAATAGCGCCATCTCAAAGCTGGCCTCGAAACTTCAATATACTCTCCCAGTCGCGTCTTTAATCCTCTCCCGGGTCGACTCGTTTGGACGTTCAAGAAGAAGGGAACGCGCCGTAAATATAACTGCAAGAACGGCCGTAATCATAATACGCCGAGACATAAATCGTTCCCCAAGGATGCTAAAAGGCCTACGTGCAGAATGCAAGCCCGACGAGGAATGCCAACCCTGAGCATTGCGAATAAGAGCATCGGAGAGGTAGGAAAGTTCGGACCTGGCCAGAAGCGCGAAGAAAAAGGCGAACTGGAGGACCGGAAAACAAAGTAGACAGACAGACATCGAGACGTCTCACATCGCTTAGAAACCAATTTCCATCCGGCGCCGACGCTGAGCCATTCACAAAAGATTGTTTTCGCTTCCACTTCCTCACCCCAATCTTCGGTCTCCGCAATTTGTCCCTCGTGGACGACCCGGGTTCCTCCTTCGCCTTTTCCAGCCGCGCGAACTCTCGCCACGAAATGCGTGTGTCGAGCAGGTTTTATAGGATTTTTGTGGAAATTCTACAGTGTGCCTATGATCGAACCAGGGAAAACTGTAATACGGGCAGAAACATCCGACAAAACATCCGACATTTGGCAGAAAGTAAATTCGCAAAGAATATTTAACATTGATGAAGTATTAACAATTAAGGAACAGAGAACCCCTCAAAAACCTTTACGGGTGAACCCCCTCAATTTGAACGTTGCTGTAAAATAAGAGGAACAGGGATAAGAGCTTCTCAACAAATTCTTTGGACATAAAAAGAGTAACATGTCGGGAAAGTCGCAGAATCGATCATTAAGATCATAAAAACCTCAAGTAGAATAAGAATTTTGGCTCAGACTACGTTAATTAACCCTATATCGACCGTCATGTGTCAACCAGCGAGGTATACGAATGTTGAGCACAATGAGATTTAAGCAGCCTTTTGAACAGGTCCGTGTTCTTATGTGTCTCACATATACGGATATACATAGCAACGTCGCGGTCGCCATGGTTCCGGGATCACCACGTGCTCCTGCAGAAGCACCTTGCAAAGGAAACATGAAGGGAATATTAGTCCACCACACTCAATATCCTTTGCTTAAAACATAACTTTGTTAGAAGTTTAATGGTTAAGTTCTTAACTCCTGATAAGGATCACTTTCATAGCTCTTATATATCAGCCTTGACTGACTCAGGTTAAATGTTGCCGAGGTGCTGAAACCACTGACAGGTTTTGAAGAGAATATGAGGATCTATATGATTTATATGGTATTTATATGGTATGACACGTTACAACAAAGTTGTAGAACAAGTCTTAAAACCTGGGGGCGCTCAAACATTGATTTTTATCATGTTTTCAAGGTCCATAAATATTTGATTTTAATATCGCAAAAACACTCCGAGCCCTAGGTGTCATCTCTTAGGCCTAAGCCTGGTCCATACGTGTCTAGACAAGGCTTCTAGACGTCTCGAGGCAACGCAACAGTGGGATCGCGGGCCAAATCGCACGCGGAGAACATCTCGTAAACACAGTCTTCTCGCCGTAATATCGCACCGTAGAAGCAACAAACAGAAGGCGTCCTGGGGGGAACGGCTTCGCCGGACAGGGCTTCGCCTCGGCGGTGACTAATCGGTGGCTACATATCCGATGAGGAGGCAAAAAGCGCACAAAACGCTGAATAATTAAGCCACGAGGCATTGATCCGTCCCGACGCGATCTCGACAAGCGTCCCAACGCGATCGGCCTCCTGAGGGGAATCGGCGGCGGTCATGCGGCGGCGGCGGCATATTGTCGCCAGCTGGTCCACGGGCGAGCTTCTTGTGGCGTCGGAAACGTCAAAAAGCCACACAGCGCTGCCTGGCCCCGCCGGAGAAGTGGGGCTTTCGTTAAGCCCGCGGCTGCTGCTCTCGTCCCGCCGCGAGAAAATCGATCGCCGGCGAGAGCTGCTGCGGAGGTCGAGCGGCGAGGGAGAGCGGAGTGCACGTCTTAGAGACGAGTGGTCGTCTGGCTGCTAATGGAGATCGAGTTTTTTGCCAGTGGATCGGTGGGCGGCCCAGGACTACTTTTACCGATGTAATGGATTTTGCGGATTTCGCGCTAATGGCACGATGGGAGCGATGCTTGAGAGGGTCGCGTGGAGCGTTCTTCCATCGGGGGAGGTCCTTTTCTGTCGGGTACTATTCTATCTCTTTTGGGTAAGGTTAGGTTTACGGGTGATAGCCCTTGAGAAGGTACCAGAAGGTCCCTTTGAGGTCAAGCAGGACCTGTTAGCGCGATCCTTTCCCCACAGAGAAGAATATCACGAACCCCATTACTCCGCTAAACCTAGTAATGTTGTTTGGAACCTGGAAGCTGGACAACCTAGCTAACGGGGGAGCAGTTTTCATAGATCAGAGGCCGTTTAGCTTTGTGGATGGTCCATTTCTAATAGAGATCTCGTAACTTTTTTGATCTGAGAAACAGTTTAGCTTATCCTCCGAGCTTATCCTAGCTTACTATCCTCCGGGAAGCACCCTTTTATTGTCCCGGAAGAAGAGTTTACAGTCCCATTAAGCATTCCTAAGGCTTATTTTAGGGTTAAGTTTTATGAGCTGTCACTATCTGTACACTATCTACGAAGATTCGGAGAATAATGAATCTCTGGATAGTCCGCAAAGCGATCAGCGGTTCTACTTGGCCTTACATCCAATCTGCGACTCTTTGGACCGATTTTTATGCTCACTGTAAAGATCTGCTTTATATAGTTGCATATCGCTAACCCAAGGTGTGCCTTTGGCTCTCATTGGAAAAAGTAAAAGCCTAAGGAGTTGCTACAACTCTTAAGCATGTCAAATCTTTTCTGGACCTTTTTCCAAAGTGTGACTCACGTCATTTTTTGCACTCTTTTTCGTCCAAATTGCGTTGTCACCACGTCGCTCTAGCAGAGAGCCAAATTTATCATCGTTGACACTTGACTTCAAAGAAGCGCGTTTGATCGATGGATTGGCGTTTGTTCGCTACTGATGTCTTTCCGCAAACGTCTTTTCAGCAGTGATTAGTGCTCGGGATTTCGGAGATCAACCTTCAGAAAAAAAGGAAGATCAGAATAGGAGCAGGTTTGGGTAAGACTAGCATCTGAAAGCTTTTCTGGGACCGCGGTTAGTTTCCTAGGGATAGAAGCTACTGCTGGCTGTTCAGCAGCATCCTGGGGGTTAATATTTTTGAATACTAAGAGTTCTAAAATGCTCCTAAGCCATATTCTACACTGCAGGATAGCGGAAGGGGCGATCCAGGTTAGATAAGCTGCTGAATACGGTGATTCCCTCTCCTAGAACACCACCAGTGAATACAGCATAGCAATTGCCCTCTCCTTAGAAGATTGTCATATTACTTCTGAGCGACGAAAAATAAGGAAATTGAGTCCGCCCCAAAGACTCCCTGAGGACTCTTCGAATGCTCAGAACGAATTGACCAATCCGTTCGCGGCGCCTAAGGCAACATCGCGTGACGCAAACAGTTCTTCGCCGTGCATAAGTTCCCGCCAACGTCAAAGACCGTTTTTCTGAAGCAGAGGCTTGGGCCGCCGAGAGTCAGAGGTCGGAACAGCCGCGAGCACCTGTTCCGCATTCCTCGGAGGCGACGTCATCGCGACCCCGAGGAGATGGTCTATTGACAGCTTCAGGAAAACGGATATTATTGTTTTTGATGTATCTGGTGACAAACGGCGACAGAAGGTTCGGAGATAGAGGATAAGGTAGCAGAAGAAGGGGGTGGTGCTTCTGAGGCTATCCCTAAGAGAGGTGCAGTTCCTTAGAACCTTTGGAACCTTAGGATTGAGGTCCTCAAGAAGCCCGCTGTAACATGGAGGTCTACTTTACGAGATAGGACGTGATCCGCACAGTTAAGGCGTGCCCTCAGAGATTCCGATGGCCAAAGAAACGAAGGATTTCAGAATCTCCAGATCTAGGATTCATGAAAACGGCCATAGAACGCCAGATTGGCAACCGCTTGTTTGCGACAACAAAGCCGGCAGAAGTCAATTCTAATTCATTTCGCGACAACGCCACACTCCTCGCGTGACCACCGACGCGCCTTATTTCCCCGGAGACGTCCCTGGGGCCAGCTCCACCGCCAAGAAGGGCCTCGGAGTCTAAGAGTGTGCGTGACGCTTCAAATTATATTCCCATTGTGGTTGTGGACGCGCGCGGACACATTCAATTAATTCTCGGCGCTGGCGACCAGAAAAAACAATTCTCCGCGTTTTGGAGGATCCGCCAGGAAGAGACAACTTCGATTGCAGCGCAAACAGAGGCGCGTTTGCAGAGGCTCGAGAGGCAGAAGTGTGGCAATGTATTGGGTTGTCGGGTAAATAACGGGCCACTTTTGAACTGATTTTTTATTGTCATATAAGTCATATAAAACTAAATGGATATACCATTATAATGACTAACTCAAGTACCTTTAGTAGGCAAAAGGAGGATCCCGTGTTTGCAAAATATAGGTGGTTTTGAATCAAAAAACTTTAGTACCCCATTTTGGAGGTCCTCATCTAAAATTAACTGTTGCACAGTTAA
>JADLIF010002128.1:0-12547 GCA_016648015.1 Steinernema khuongi | reverse complement strand
AAAGAAGAAGGAGACGTCAAAAAGAGATCCACGCCGCCATCTGTTAACTCTTTGTTTTCTCTTTTTCGGTCCCCTCGGGGCGCACTGCAGTGCGCCGTCGGGGGGATTTGCAGATTTTATGGCCCTGCGTGTTATGTCGGGACTGGAGATATGAGCCGAAGAACCGTGGTACGTGTCACTTGCCGATGTTTCAAGAGCGATCGTCTCGTGTTTTATGAGCTCACAAGGAAGTGTCCCCACTGCTTGTGCCAGATTTGGCGATTAACTTCAAGTCTTTCTTGGGATGGCTTCACGCGCCGGCTTAGCACTTCTTAAGACTTAAATATCAACATATTTTTGGAATAATGCTGCCGTTTTCAACAAAGATGACTTCAAATTAAATGTAACTTTCTATCCCAGGTAGCGCTCAGCAAAGAGCACTCCGGAGTTGTATCAGGTGGATGTTTATCGGTATTAATATGGACCGGTATTAATATGGGACGCAAGGATGTGACCCTTCTTTTCTCAGATTTTTTCGAATAATTTTAGTCCTTCCATGATATGGCTCCGGTTCGGCACTTTTCTTGGAATTGGAATATTTTTGGTTATTTTAAAAGAGTCCCTTAAATTTCCATTCTGGGATACGAGAGGGAGTAAAATTGAGGGTATATTTTTATTACACGCTTTTTATTATTTTTTTTCTATCATGGCGCATGACAGAGAAGACCGAACATGACTTCAAGTTACATGTAACCTTAGGTAACTTTATCCAGGTAGCGCTCACTCCGGAGTTGTTTCAGGTGGGAGCAAATTTTAGGATCAGCATTAATATGGGACGCTCACAAGGAAGTGTCCCTGCTTATCTTAGATGTCTCCATTAATTTTAGGCCTTCCCTGATTTGGCTTCGGCTTGGCGAATAATTGGCGTATTTTTGTTAGTTGGTTTAGTGCGCCTTAAATTTCTATTATATGAAAGGCAGTAAAATCGGGGGTGATTATTATATCACACACAAAACTGTAATGTAAGTCTTCTCCAGGACAACTTTGCGCTATGACCCAGCACTTCTTAAGTCAATTCTCTATTATGAGCGATTAGCTTGATCCATTTCTTCCGTGGTATGGCCTCGCGCTCCGGCTCAGCACTTCTTAAGACTAGGAAATTTTTCTACTTTTATTCTCTTTATTTTTCAGTTTCTTTCCTCTTGATTTTTTCTATTATGACATATGGCTTCCAATTAGGAAAATTTCAGTTAACTTTAACATTTTTGTGCGGTGTTTTTCATTTCAAATCTTGAATGAGCGTATTCTTTAATTTATTTTTGTCAGATTAGGGATCACTCCAAATGTGGTTTTTAAACCTTTTTTACTCAAGGAAATTCTATTAATTCGATTAATTTTGGGCCTTCCCTGAGACGGTTCCGGCTTGGCACTTTCCTTGGCATATTTTTGGTACTTTTTCAACGATACGGAGTAAAACCGGGGGCAGGCTTTTTTCGCAATTTAAGTTTTCTCTAGGACGGTTTCGCGCTTCAGTACAAGTGGTCAGCTTGACTTGAAGAAGCTGACCCTACGTCGATGATGGGCTCGGTGCCCTTCTTGGGCAACCTGATAAGGAAGCATCTTGCTAACTTAAGGGATAAGATGAGAAACTCTCGGTCAATATTTTTGGTTCAACGTGTCGTCCGTTCCTAGCGGGAAGTCGTTGGTTCAGAATCTTGGGGCAGCACACTTCTTATCTTTATTTCTATGGTGAGGAAGCTGCGGGGTGTGTATTGTTTGGTTTGTTTACTTTTTTTGGTTGTCCCTTGTGGCGTATTTGTCGATAACTGTCTCGGCGCCTTTCATGGACAGCCTGCTAGTGATGCTAGAGCACTGACTTACAGTATTAAGAATAGGCTCTGCTCGATTTTTGATGAGCGCTCTGCTTATTCCGCCCGAGAGAGGGAAGTATTTTCGGATTGTCGTTCGTGCTTCTTGATTTCCCTGCTGGGCTGATCTCACCGGCGGTCTTAGAATCGTTGATTTTTGAAGAGATACTGTTCGCTTCAGGGTGCTTCAGAAGCCAATGTTATTTTTCCCCTCCTAACGATCTTAGAGTTCTCATGCTAAGGTGGTTCTTGAATGGCTCAGCTTACGTTTAGCTTCTGACATAACTAACCATAGGTTCTGCTTGATTTTTGAAGGGCATTCTGTATATTCCGCCTGAGAGAGTATCGTTGGACTGTCGTGCGTGCTTCTTGATCCCCTTGTTGGACTGATCTTTTCCCTCGATCACCTAGCAATCTTAGAGTTCCCATGCTACGGTAGTTCTTGAAGGCCTCAGCTGTACAGCAAATAACACTCTGAAACTAGCGGAACTAATTAAAATGATTAACTATTCTTGATAGGGATTGTTTACCCCATGTAGCTCTGGATTAGCATTTTCTTAGATTGAGCCTGGTTTAACATTATGAGAAGAATTTTTGCACATCATACATTATAAGATTTCGGTTCCTTTTTCCAAAATTTGAAATACACGCTAAGAAGTCACATTTTTGCGCTGCCGTTTTCATTGCACCCGGCCAAAGTATCCCTCTTCCAGAAGCCTCGAAATTTTTCGGAACAGAATTTCAACTCTGTTTGTTTTGTTTCTTTTCTATTGGTATTTTTTTATCAAATTATGTAAAATCACATCATTGAACCGTAGGTTTTTTCCAGACGATTTACCTATGCCTCAAACTCTTCAAACCTTTATTTTTGCACGTAATAATATTTATAGAAAGACCGTTCAAACCCTCTCTGGCTAATCAAGAAGGGGTTCAGGCGGAGAACAGCTGGAGAGTCAAATTGAGAGCTTTTGATCGGATTATTGGGTTTGGTGACGACACGCCGCGACAAACTAGCGCTGCAAATGTGCAACTTTCCTTGCAATCCAAGCGTCTTCGTTGGGAAATGACGTTTTCCGGATGAATGTGTCACAATTACTGTTGTCTGGTTCTTTCTTACTTCATTCGTCTCTAGGTTCATGGGGAGGTTTTCAAAGTTAACACGGGTGACTTAGAAGTGGGTAGAGGAGGTTTCGCTACGGGTATTTTTGGATGTAATCTGCCGGTCCAATTTAGCGTGACAGTATTTGCCTCACACCCTGTAATTTCACACTTTTTTCCACGACTCTCAAGACTTGTCCTAACTTTCAACTGTGAGGCTTCCATTTCACTGCCAAGTACCAGTGGTGTGCGGAAGTTAAAATTTTTTTAGTATTTTTTTAAATTTTTATAATTTGTTTTTTTACTTTATAAATTATTTAGCGTTTTATCGTTTGTGCTTCAATTCTGAATACCGTAATTCCGTAATTCCAGTAGCTTTTTTTGTTCTGAAGTTGGGTGCTGTTTTACTTTTTTTTATTTCTACGTGTTAGCTTAATGTAATCTTCCAGAATTTGTTTTAAGACGGTTTCAAATTGATTTTTCATCTTCCATATATCTGGGCGAGTTTCTGAAGAACCACCATGTCATCAGGCTCAAGTAATTCCAACGGAGAAAGTGCCTTCCTTTGGCTAATTTTCGTGGTAAGACGTTGGTATTTTTGACCTCGCACTCCCACTCCTCTAATTTTTGTGGCAATTTTCCCCGAGTATTTTTATGCATTACTTTCAATTTATTATATTTTTGAGGGTCTTGTTGACTATTTCTTATTAAGGTCCATTTCGGATTTGCACTCCAAATTCGGATATTCCATCCTTCAAGGAGCTACTCCAACCCGAAAAGCCTTGAACGCACTAAACACACTCTACTTGGCCCAGTACATCAATCCCTTGAACCTGCCAGCTCGTGACTCCCAACGCCCGCGAATGGCGCAACTGCTTCAGCGGCGTCCTAATCCACGCGTGACTCGCAGTGGGCGTTTCAGAATCCGCGGCGATGGCGGCCTCCAGCATCTCCGTCTCCTGCGAGGAGTGCGTGCTCCTCGGCCGCATGGAGAAGGAGCTCCGCGTGGAGTGGAGCCTCGCCGCCTCCCACGTCAACTTGATCGACTGGATCGGCATGTACGAAGTCGGTAAGTGCGCGCGGCCCTCCTCGGGGAAATAAACAATCGGCCGGACGGGGCCGTCATCAATTTGTCTTCCGGCCGCCGCAGCCACTTGACGTTCCGGGCTCGCGCCGGGATTTGCAACAGCCGCAGCCATTGGAGCCCGCTCGACCCGACACCTTTCTTACGGTAGGCGAAGGTGCGCTCTGGAGGGTGGGGGAGTGAAGGAGTCCAGTTAGAATGTGGGGCTTTCTTTTTAAGTAGATTTACTGTACTGGGTCTTTTGGTTTGCTTTAAAAATAGTTTTATTTTTGAGCTGTTCGAGGTGGCACTAAATTAATTTTTTTTTTAAATTTTTTTTCTAAATTTCTAAATCATCGCTCCAAAACATGAACCTTCACGTTCCAAGGTTCAAAATTTATTCTTTACTGGGCGAGAGAATGCATATTTTATTTAAAAATTAGTGAATTTTAAGCTTTCTATACGATTTTTTGCGTTCTTAGATCATACTTTTGATCATGCCTGTCCGGTGTTAAGTGAGCATTTTTGCAACAGGCGAATGTCAAGTGTCCCTTCTTGTTTTTGTTTCTTTTTTTGGATCGGGTTCTTTCTTTGTGTGCTGATGGAACTTGTTAAGAAACATATAATGGAATTTCTGACACAATTTTTGCAAAAAAATTTCGGTCCCAAGCAGGATTTTCGGAGGATAGGGGCCAGGGGGTCGCCAGGTCAAGATACGATTTTTGCTCGTCCCATTATTTCGTGAAGGAACGTCGACTGTCCCCGCTTGCTCTTATTTCCTTAAAGATCGCCCCAAAACATGCACAGTTATTTGGCAAACATTAGGTTTTTTGCTTAGTTTTGTTGGATTTCGGTATACTTTAAAAATGGATCTATTTTTGGGCCGATTTATTGAGCTGAGGCTGAGTGAGCCTAAATTCCTAGAACATCGCTCCAAAACATGCACTAGAAGTTGCAATTAAGGAAGACAAGTGCAATAAGGCCATAGCAGTTTTAATTTTTGCAATGCGTTTCTGCTGTTCATTCCATGGATTTTTTAAAAATGTTTATTTTTTCATGTTCCGGAATGGTTCCGAGGTTCAAAATTTATCCTTTACTGGGAGAGAGATGCATCTTTCATTTAAAAATTAACGGATTTTTTAACGATTTTTGCTCGTGCCTTGATCGTACTTTCTCCTGTTCAGTGGTGAGTGAGCATTTTTGCGTGAAGAAACGTCGTCTGTCCCTGCTTGTTCTTGTTTCCTCAAATATCGCCCCAAAACATTAAGTCAATTTTAAAGCAGGAGGTTTTATTGTAATGGTTTTTTTATTCTGTTCGTTTTCATTTAAAAAATAGCGGAATTGTCGGTATAAGGATTCAGGTCCTTTTCATACAAGGGTTCGCTATTCAACCGTTGTATAGTATTTTTGCGCGCACCCCTTCTATTTCCTTCGCATGGTTTACATGTTTACAGCTGATAACAAGATTTTTTGTCTACTACGGTAGATGGACCTATGGAAGGCATGGCATGCCCATGTGAGTCTGCAGTAGCAGATCTCTGAAAACAAAACGCATTTTTGCATTTCGCGAACTTGTTTCCAAGTTTACAGAGATGAAAAAATTTTTGTTACTGAAATTTCCGTTTAAAAAATTAGACCGAGGAAACACTTAATCACTTATTCGATATTTCTATTTGTGTTACCATATGAGGGCTCAGATTCAGTGCCTTGAATGAGCATAAAGTAACAATCATTGGACGTAGGGATATCCACAAAACGCTGTTTCCTACGCTCTCTTTGCCGGCTTCCCTACATAGTATTTTCGCATCATTCCTGCCCTTCCAAGTCGGTTTTCAAATCGTCAATCTCAATGTTTTTTGGTCGCGAGACCAAAAGAAACGTGCACAATCGACCATGGGACTTGTCCTATTCCTCCGACGATAGGCTCCACACACCGCCAGGGTCTTCCTCCAACGCCCTCTGCAGATTCCCGATCCCTGCAAATTCCTCAAGGACGCGTTTGTGTGCTAAGCCTGGCGCTCTAGCAAATCCATTCACTTAGCGATTCCAGCTCCCCGAGCGGAAATCTCCACCCAAATCCGCCGTCGTCTTCCTCTCCTCCTTCTTCTCAGCTCCCATTAGGCGCGCCCTGAAAAAGCGACGAAGTCTGCCCGTCGCCTATTTTTAAATCGACCGAACACCGTTGTCCACGGAATGTGCCTTCTTCGGCGCGCGAATCGCCGGACAAAAACACGAATAGGCGACTCTTCCGTGATTTATGGGCCGTCCGACGCGAAAACAAACCGGAAAAACGGGGTCGCCGAGATTAACCGTCGGCAAGTGGGCAATTATTGCCCGAGACGGCGACTTTCCCTCGTTTGTCCTGATTTCTATGCAAAAGAGGCGAAATCGAATTTCGCTTTCGGCAAAACGCCCCCTGACTCTTCCAGATGAGCACAACCCGCTCCACTACATCGACTACAAGAGCTATGGAGTGTGTGGAGCGCCGATGGGATCTGTGAGCTGGCGACTTTACGCCTCGCAGTTCACCTACTCGAACAGCGACGAACTCAGCGTTTGTTTTCGGTGAGTTGTTAAGCTTCTTTTTTCTTGATAAAGCCCATGGTGTTGGTTCTATAGACGGTTTAAAACTGATGAAACTAAATCGCTAGGCACAAGCCTTTGTCTCTATCCATGATCCAATCCTCCTCGCTCGACGCCCGGTTAGCTCAGTCGGTAGAGCACCAGACTCTTAATCTGGCTGTCGCGGGTTCGAGCCCCGCATCGGGCTAATCTTTTTCTCCCTACCCTCTCCTCGCGTTCCTTTTGTTTTTATCCTCCTTAATTTGATTTATATCGGTTTCTTACGATTCTCGCTCGCTTGATTGACCAGTTTTCAATCCAGACGAACACTTCACCATGTACCGTATACGGGATCGCCATTCATTAAAGCGCTTTGATAATTAGACGGCTATTCAAAGCGCGTAACAACTGAGAAGAGGACAGTTTACCTGAGAACGGAAATAACGTTCTAGATTTTTGAGATCATAACAGGACACCTGTGGCAGCCATAAAACCCAAAGTTCCCGAACACCCGAACCACCGGAAATCTGAACCAAGTAACCCCTAACCCTAAGCAACAGATCGTAAGCAATAAAGACATCACATCACTTTATTTGTGTTCAATCGACAATCCACAAAGAGATCAACGACGGCGAACGCTGGTAGACAATGAGGCGCTCTTGGAAGAGGTGCTCCTGGAGGAGCGGCTGGAGCGACGCGAGGAAGTCGAAGGGCGCTTCATGAAGCGGCCACGACTGTCACGAAGCTGGGTAGCAGCGGCGGCACGACGCGACTTCCGGACGACGGGAGCCTTCTTCTTCTGCACTGAGGTCCTCTTCTTTTGGACGGAGGTCTTCTTCTTCTGGACGGCTTGCTTCTGAAGACGGGCGGAGCGCGAGCTGGAGCTGGAGCGGACGCTACGTGAAGAACGGCTCGACTTGCTGGAGTCGTTGTTGTTCAGCTCGCGCTTCTTGGAGACGGAGCGGGAGCGCGAACGGAGCCCACGTGAAGAAGAAGTCGACTTGCGGACGCTGGGGCTCTTCGGCTTCGGCTGCTTCGAGGCGGAGCGACGAGCGACGCTTCCGGCGTTGGCCGCCACGGCGCTGAGACGTCCACTTCGACGGAGGGAGCGCGAGCGCGACTGAGAGCGGGACTTCGAGCTGGATCCGGAGCTGTGACGGGACTCGAACATCGAGCGAGAAGAACGCGTCTAAAAGGGGGATTCAAGATTCGGTTCTACGCGATGAAAGACTTACCGAGAGATGCGACTTCCTGGAACCGGTCGACTTGCTGACGCGTGCCTTAACCGCCTTTGCACCAGGAGCGGCGCTGACGGAGCGACGAGTGGCGCTCTTCGACGAGCGGCGCTTGGCCGGGTCCTGGGAGCGACTTCGACGGACACTACGGGAGCGAGATCGGGAGCTGGAGCCGGAGCAGGCCATTTCCATGGCGGTCAGTTGAATGACCGGTCCCCTCGCGAGGGAGCCTTATAAACACAGCTCTAGACAGATCTCGTCTGTCTGCCTTGAAACGCCTCCGCTTGACCTTATATAGACAGCGTCTTGTCTACATGGGAGCAGGGCTGTGCGGATGTCAAATTTGCGCATCCGGATACGGGAAGGCCAAACTTAACCAGATTCACGGATACCGGAATTTTTTCCTTTATTTTTTCTGCGAGTGGTCTAAGGCGATGTACTCTGTGCAGAAGGTCACAGGTTTGAGTCCCCGAGGGGACGAGAGAGGAAAAGCAGAGCCGAAATGGAATTCGTGTCAAGACTTATATAAAAGGAAAAACTCCGGTTCTTGCTGACTTTTCCAGATACCGGATACCGGAAGGCCAAATTTACCGGATTTACGGATAATCCGCACAGCCCTGCATAGGAGTCTGGATGTTACAAGCTAAGGTCATGAAGCAGCTTTAATTCCAAGCATAGGATATATCACAAAGTGTGATGCATAGGAATCGCTTCAAAGACGAACTGGGAGAGGCACTTCACTGGGAGGAGCTCCTGGGATGACCGTAGTCGTTCCTATAATTGGAAACCCTAATTAGCCTTGCACAGACTCAAGATTCTCACCTTCGCTACCCACAAGATACTTGAGGACGGTCTTGAGAAGATTCAGAAGCCAGGTAACGAAATCTTTGAGCGGAGTGGGCACCTTGCAATCACAGCGCTTCACCTCGTCGTCGTCCACGATCACCTCCAGGATGAGCTCTCGGAACTCGTTTGTAAGGTTCTTGAATCCAGGACAGGCCTCGTAAGGCTGCTCAGGCACGGGAGGCACGGCTTAAATGGTCCACCGGAAGGTGATTAGGAGTGGATCTACTTGATATACCCAAGCCAAAGAGCGCGGAGAGAAGATGGAGGGTCTCATAGGTGAAGTTGGCGACCAATCTCACGGCGGCGGTGAAACCACAGCCGGTCACGGTCAAAGCCCGGGGAAGGAGAGTGCCCAAAAAGGTCTGGATCTTGCCCACACTCTTCATGAGAACGCCGGTGACGGTGCCACAATCGCAACTCGAAAGAACATTCTCCTGCTCGAGTGGAACGGCGAGGCCCTAGAAAGCCTGAGTCACTAGCGTATCCAAAGAGGCGCCTACGATGGCAAGAAGAACGAAGAGGAGAGAGAAGACTTTCCAAGTCATGTCCGCAGGGCACAATGGTCACCGTCTCCGATGGAGCCGTTTTATAGACGCCCAAAGACAGAGATAGCCGGGTCAGAGTGTCATCTTCTTGCTTGCCAACGCATCTGTTTACAGTTTGGAAGGCGAAAAAAAGTCGCAGGTGTGATAAGGGAACAGAGAGCAGTCTAGAGACGTGCGGAAACGCTGTTCTCAGAACAGTCTTTGTGCAAACTACAGTCAGTTTGTGGGCTGATGCAGCAAACATTTGATACTCCTATAAAAAGGGTCTTATGAAGAATGCAAAGCCTAGAAAATCCTACAAAAATCATGCTGAAATTCTGGGACAACACTACCATCTGAACTTTATTTATCTTATTAGCAAAAAACTAGTCATAAAAAAGGGTATTAATCGATGTTGGTGGTATTCCTTTGAAAAAACTAGCTAGGCATCGTTGCACCAAGGATCGAAAATTGCTACAGTTTACTAGAAAAGTACATAGGTGTTTTCCTCTCAATGAACCTTGATTTTACGAATCCCTCCTGTTGTTATTCTACAGTGAGAAGTGAAGTATTTATTCAACCAATATGGGAGTTTCATATGCTCAATATATTACAACGTAGGGGGTGGGGAAGGGGGAAGAATTCTAACATTCTAATAATTGATCGCAATTATTTGTTTCAAAAATACTTACAGTTCAAGGCGAAATTGGACGTCACACAAGAGGGTATGAATCGATGTTGGTGGCTTCTTCCCATGAAAAACTAGCTAGAACATATTGTATAAACATGCGATATAGTGCGCACGTTGCATGGATACAGATCAAGATTCAAAAATTTCTACAGCACATAACTGTATCTCTCAGAATGAACCTTCCCCTCCGACTGCTTATGTCAGAAATACTCACACTTGAAGTGGGAAATGGATTATACATATAACTCTATTCTTGATTAATGTGGGTGAGCATTTCCCCTGGACAAAAATTAGCCATCTTTCTTTGATGAAGCATACTCAACAGAGCCTATAGGTGGTTGATCTGCTAGCGTAAGTTCGAGTATCTCTCTAGACGTTTGCATCATGGGAAACGAGTAGGAGCAGATTTCAAAGGCTAGAAAGGTTGCGCCGTTTCATCATATCCTCCGAGCGAAGTTGTGCATTGACGTCGACTGTAATTCGATTGCTCGGCGCCGAATTCAATTTAAACGGAACGTTGCATGGGGACAGATTTAGTCGGAGCGTTGCCCTTCGAGTAGATCGATTTACTGTTATTGTGGGCACCTTCTTAAAAAACTTAGAATATCCCAACAAAACTGTGGGATTACAGTAGTTCAGTTATTTGAATACCTGAGATCCTCCTTCAAAGATTAGAAAAGAATCTCCAGGCATCTACTAGATCCTTAACTCTTCACTAATAGTAAGCCACCCACTTCAGATACTACGATGGTCTCACCGGGTCTCTGCGCGCCTCAAGTCCTCCAATGCTCGTCTACTCCAAGGGCAGACTGCTCATAGAAGGTACAGTACCCTCTCCGTCCCACCCTTCCACCCCCTTCCAGCGCTCCAATGCTCGAACCTCCAGCAGAAAGAAACCGGGTACTACGCTAAACTGCGCTGCGGGAAACACAACTACAGAACGGGTCTCTCGGCCGACGCCGTGTGGACGGATCTCGTGGGTTAGCCTCCACCGGGCCAGAGAGACCGTGTGTTCAGAACTACATCTTCCCGGCGGACCTGTCCAACGAGATCCAAGTGATCGTCAAGGAGAGGTGCTGGTCCGGCGATAAGGTCACCGGAGAGATCAACGTCCCCATCGCCGATGTCGTCGTTCAAACTAAGAGGTTAGTCCGCGGGTCTCTAAAGTGTCGTTCTTGCATTGCCAAAAATATATAACCAGCCTTTGATTCAAACCCACAATTTCATACCTACTTGTCTATCCTCAGTCTCCAATCTACTCACTTTCGCGACAAAAAAGGACGAAATATTATCAGAAGTAAATAAATACAAAAATAACATATAACATAATTCAGAACTCTACAATCGTAGGCCGAACCTTGAGAATCCGAGGTTTCTACCCTAAGCCATTTGACCGCGAGCAATGCTGACTCAAGGCACTCCTTTGAGAAAGGCGTTTCATCGAAATAAAATATCCACTTACCGATGAAGAACCCTTATCCAAACGTTGATAATCTTCTTCTGGAGAATCAGGCTTCTATCATGTTAATATAAAAACGTAACAAGAGAGAACTTACATGAAAACATCCCGATGTGTCTCCTTGGGATTTAAACAAAACCTCGTGGGAAAGATGGTCCTAAATGTGATGTGGTTTAGTGACAAGTGTGTCGCTTGTCAAACGATCAGTCCGGGTTCGAATCCCGCCGCTGTCCGAATTTTTCTTTTGCTTCAAATGAAATTTTTCGCACATAAACTTACAAAAATGTAACACGAACGAGAGAGAACTTCGTCTCGGCAATTGGAGCCCTGAGCTGCGTTGGGGACTGATCTTTCAATCGAAACTGTGCCTAAAAGTTTAAAAATATTCAATCTTTCTAATTAGTCCAAGCAGACTGCCATTGATCAACCTTGCGTTAGTGTCGGCTACTTGGAGCAAAGGTGCACTGACTTTAGGTTCCCCTAATCGCTTTGAATTTCAAGCTGTGTGATAGTGTCCGCGAACTTCTTTTTGCTTTAAATAATCTTCTTCTCGCAAAGTAAGCACATGACCTGCCAAGCCTTCAAAAACTGACTCAAAGCCATCAATGTAGCCGTCCTTCAAAAATACGCCACCGTAGCAGATATGAGCAAAAGAAGGAGACTTCAATCCGAGTAAGTAAGGAACTCTGTGCATCTGAAGACTGATGGCTCATTGGAAAACGCAAATTGCGATGGAGACAGAACAGCACCCTTTGCTGCTCTTCTGCCCACCTGTCTTCATTACATCAGAAAAGCAGTATTCAGGTGTACCCATTATCAATCAATTTACACTTTCCTGCTGATCCAAACTGGAACCCTACTCCCAGTAGTCAACCTTGGGTGTGTCCACAATTAGGACGACAAAAAAACCAATCCGCAAAAATTTCACCCTTGATAGCAATGAATTTTAAATTTTTGTAAAGTATTTTGTGACCGCGCATTAAGCAAATTCATCACTAAAACTATCTTGAAAAAAGTCGACTAAAGTAAAGAAGTTCAACAAGTGAAAGCCAAGTGATTGACTGGTTAAGACTTGGCACATTACAGTAATCGCCTTGTAGAAGACGAAAGAAAGAAGAGGGAAAAACGGTTGTAGTTGGCAAAAATCAGAAATCAGCCCTCCAAAATCCAGCATTTACCAAGATGCGGAACTCGATAAAAAAACTGAAATTTTCTAAAAAGT